>CAUYRT010067741.1:0-101027 GCA_963574885.1 Lepilemur ruficaudatus | reverse complement strand
TTGTGTTACCTGACTTAGGATAATGGGCTCAAGCTCAATCCAGGAAAATATAAGAGGTGTTAGATCACTGTCATTTCTTATAATTGAGTGATAATCCATTGTATACATATACCAAATTTTAATAATCTACTCATGAATTGATGGGCACTTAGGTTGTTTTCACATCCTTGCAATAGTGAATTGTGCTGCCATAAACATTCGGGTGCAGATGTCTTTTGCTCTTTTGGGTAGATGCCTAATAGTGCTATTGCCGGATCGAATGGTATTTCTATTTTTAGCTCTTTGAGGTATCTCCAAATTCTTTTCCACAGAGGTTGCACTAATTTGCAGTCCTACCAACAGTGTAAGAGTGTTCCTGTCTCTCCGCATCCTCACCAGCATTTGTTGTTTCGGGATTTTTTGATAAAGGCCAATCTTACTGGGGTTAGGTGATATCTCATTGTGGTTTTGATTTGCATTTCTCTAATGATTAGAGATGTTGAGCATTTTTTTATGTTTGCTGGCCATTATTCTGTCTTCTTTTGGGAAATTTCTGTTCATTTCCATTTATTGATGGGGTTGTTTGAATTTTTTTTTTCCAAAAATTTTATTGGGGGAAAACTACAAAACATTTACAGTACAATGTTTACAGTTACAATTTGTAGTGAGCTGATTTCCCAAAATATATTACCACTCAAGTGGACTTATCTTGTTACAGTCAAAAACCTACTCTGTCAAAGTAGTCCAGAGAGTACATACATAGTGCTCGAACTGTACCTACGTACAACCAACACTCTATTTAAAGTGTGCAATTAAATGATTTTCAGTGAATTTACTGAGGTGTACTACAGTTAATCACATAAATCAGTTTTAGAGGAATTCCTTCCCCCTATTGAGACCCCTAATTACACTCCCCAACTACTTTTCAAACATATCCTACCCCTCCACAGTGCCCACCACGTCGCTCAGATGTGGGTTTACCCCCCACCCGCCAGGTTGTTTGATTTTTTTCTTGCTGATTTTTTAAGTTCCAGATAGATTCTTGTTATCAGCCCTTTATTGGATGTGTAGAGAGCAAATATTTTCTCCCATTCCGTAGGCTAACTATTCGCTCTAATGATAGTTTCTTTGGCTGTGCAAAAGCTTTTTAAGTTGATCAGCTCCCATGTATTTATTTTTATTGCTGCAGTAATTGCTTTGAGGGGTTTTCTCCAAAAATTCTTTGCCTATGTCGATGTCTGAAAGGGTCTTCCCAACATCTTCTTCTAGAATTCTTAAGGTTTCATGCCTTAGATTTAATTCTGTTATCCATCTTGAATGGATTTTTGTGAGAGGTGAGAGGTAGGAATCCAATTTCATTCTTCTGCACATAGCTATCCAGTTTTCCCAGCACCATTTATTGAAAAGAGATTCTTTTCCCCAATGCATATTTTTGTCCGCTTTGTCGAATATTAGATTACCATATGCAGATGGTTTCATCTCTGGATTCTCAGTCCTGTTCCAAAGATCTATGTCTCTGTTCTTGTGCCAATACAAAGCTGTTTTAATTATTGTTGCTTTGTAGTACAGCTTGAGGTCTGGTAGACTGATACCTCCCAGTTTGTTCTTTTTACTGAAGATTGCTTTGGTTATACGAGGTCTTTTCTGGTTCCATAAAAAGTGAAGAATTATTTTCTCTAGATCTGTAAAGAATGATGATGGTACTTTGATGGGAAGTGCATTAATTCTGTAGATCATTTTAGGTAGTATTGACATTTTTGATATTGATTCTACCAATCAATGAGCAAGGTAGATTTTTCCATCTGTTTACATCTTCTACAATTTCTTTTTTTAGTGTTTCATAGTTCTCCCTGTATATGTCTCTCACATCTTTGGTTAGATATATTCCTAGATATTTAATTTTCTCTGGGGCTATAGTAAAATGTATTGCATTTTGGATTTGAGTTTTGGCTTGCTGTTATTGGCATATATGAATGCCTCTGATTTGTTTTTATTGATTTTGTAACCTGAGACTTTACGGAATTCATTTATCAATTCTAGGAGTCTTTTGGACAAATCCTTGGGGTTTTCTAGATATAATATCATATCATTGGCAAAGAGAGAGAGTTTGATCTCATCTGCTCCCATTTGTACGCCCTTAATACCACTCTCTTGCCTGACTGTTACAGCTAGAACTTCGAGCACTATGTTGAATAGAAGTGGAGATAGTGGGCATCCTGTTTAGTTCCATGTTATGTTTAGCCAGGATCTACTGTCTTCCTGAATTCTGAAAATTAAAAATTTGTTCATCTCATATTCTGCCACCTCTTTCTTGATCCACAACTCCATATAATGACTTGAATTGATTACATAATTATATCTGTAAGCATTTTAAGTACTTTGGAATGAAATTCATCAGCACCTGGAAGCTTGAACTCATTTAAAGTAGGTAGGTATGTTTTTGGTTTTAATAAAAATCAGCTGATACAAGCCAAAATTACTCACAATCTGCCTATAATTCTCAATATTTATTCTTGATCTCTAATCAGGCTGCCTCTCCTTTTGCCAATCACTAGCAAACTAGCTTCTCTGTTTCTCAGAGTGATCTCAAAATTTAAAAGGTCAGAATATTTAATGTTTTAAATGTTAACTTTTGTTCCCTTCACATGCCACCTCAAATATAATGTAGAATCCATAAAGAAAAACTTCTCATTTTGGTAGAATTGAAATGTAATTTTATTGCAAACTTGACTTTGTGATGGGGAACGTATGGTAGATAATTATCTGCTTCATCTCTAGGGACTCTGTGATAATCTCTTAGACTCCCATAATGTGAAAACTCCTGGTAAGTTTAGGCTCAAAATATTGACATGCATTACTTCCTTAAACATCAGGTTCTCTGTTTCTGGGCTAGTGTGAGCATATGAAGTCCCTGATCTGACCCCTGACAGACTGTGGTTCAAGGAAGTAGCCAAAATAGAAATAGGAAAACCTCTCACATTTAGAGTAACCTCAATCAGCACAGACTCAAAGATTTGTGATATTTAAGACCAAGACGTGAAGTTTTAAATCCACACTCTTTGAGACAGGATCCCACCTTTTCTTTTTCCTTAACTTTCTCTAGGTATTATAAATATGTCACTCTATTTAATTACTTTAGGCATTGTAAATATATCAGATTTTCAAATACTTGTTAAATGTATCAAGACTAAAAATGATCAATATTGCACTTGTTTAACTTTCACTAATACCTCTATTTCCAATCCTTTATCCAGCCTCCATTTTCAAAAGCACATCACTTTGGTAGGTCTAAACTACCACCTTATTCCTCAAAATGCATTCTAAGTTTACTGACACCTAAGTTTCCATTAGCCTTGTAGCTCTTCACATATCGTGCTGTGACCACACAAAACACAGCTCCTTGGATAATGTAGGCTCAATCATACACCAATATGTGGACTTAATTCTGATCATCTTACATTGAAGCCATTCTGATTCCCTATCTACTTATATTTCTTCTTTTTTCTTATTAAAATCTTATATAATCTATATCATGTATTCAATTAAACTTTCATAGATTGCGTGTGTGTCCATAAGAATGTGAGCACAGTGAAGAAGGCTAGGTCCTGTCTCATTCACTGTACTGCCTCCAGTGCCTAGAATAGAGCCTAGCACACAGTGGGCACTAAATAAATCATTGTTCAATGAACATATGACTAAATTGAATACACATACCAGGAAGCCTTTTGTGTTGGGTAACAGAAAATGCTTAATGTCTCTTAATTATCAGGGAAATGCAAATCAAAACCACAATGAGATATCACCTAACTCCAGTAAGAATGGCTTTTACCAAAAAGTTCCAAAACAGCAGATGCTGGTGTGAATGTGGAAAGAAAGGAACACTTATACACTGTTGGTGGGACTGCAAACTAGCACAACCTCTATGGAAAATAGTATGGAAATTCCTCAAAGAACTAAACGTAGACCTACCATTAGATCCAGCAATCCCACTACTGGTATTTACCCAAAGGAAAAAAAGACATTTTATCAAAAAGACACTTGCACTCAAATGTTTATTGCAGCACGGTTTGCAATTGCAAATGTTGGCATCAACCCAAGTGTCCATCTATTCATGAGCGGATTAATAAAATATGGTATATCTATGCCATGGAGTATGACTCAGCCATAAAAAATGAATTAATACCTTTTGTAACAGCCTGGATGGAATTGGAGATCATTCTCCTAAGTGAAGTATCACAAGAATGGAAAAACAATCACCACATGTACTCACTGTTCATTTGGCATGGTTTTTATGCTACCTTTTAGAGCTTCACTAATATGAAGAATTCTCAACCATTCGAAAATGAGATTTTATTTAGAACCTCACTTTCAAGGATGAACAGCAGATGAACAATCCAATGTGAAATGATTCCACAAAATATTAATAAGAAAATATCCTACCAATTATAGGGCACAGGACAAGACGGATCCTAAATGCCATCCTGCACAGAGAAAGCAAGGTGTGACAATGTTTCTACTGGTCAGAAGTAAACGTAACTGGGGTAAGTTCCCAATGAAATTGTTTGAGATGGACTCTCCTTATTCTATGAAATGTTTTTATGTCATTTTTCCTATTTTGTTTTAGAAAATGTCACTGTATTAGCATCCTTACATGGCAAACATCTGATTGGCAAATATAGTTATTTCCATGTTTTGAAGTGTTAGATGTGTATGGATTTTTTACTGATTGTAAAATTTCACAATTAAAAACTCTGTTAGGTTTTTAAAAAATAATGACCATTTAGAAGTTGAACAAATTCAGTAATTTGATATGAAAGACTAGTTTTTCAAAGCAACAAATCCATTTTCATGGCTACTCTATAAAATAGACTGAACATAGATTTTAAAAAAAGAAATACAAGGTGAGTCCAACATTCTAAAATCAATTAAGGTAATTCACCACATCAACAGACTAAAAAGGAAAAAAAAATCTATATCTCAATACACCCATACACCCAGAGAAAACATTTGACAAAATTCTTTTTTTTTTTTTTTTGAGGCGGGGGGGGGTCTTGCTTTGTCATCCATGCTGGCAGTGGCGTGATCATAGCTCACTGTAGCCAGAACTCGTGGGCTACAGTAATCATGCCATCTAAGCCCCCAAGTAGCTGGGATTACAGATACAAGCCACCATACTGCACTCAGCTACCTTTAACAAAATTCAGTATCAACTCATGATTAAAACTATTTGCAAGCTAGTAATGACGAGAATTTGCTCAACCTGATTGAAGAAATACAATAGAAATCTATTGCCCAAATCATACTGAATGGTGATCGATTAAATACTTTAACTTTCAACATTCAATATTGCAGGAGAGGTCCTAGCTCGTGAGACAAGAAAAATGACAAAAAGGCATACAAATGTGAAAGGAAGAAGTATATATAAAATACCAAGGAACCTATAAAAACTTACTATAACTAATAGGTAATTTTAGCCAGGGTATAGAATTCAAGTTCATACTACCAGAATCAACTGTATTTCTCTCTATATAAGAGCTGGATACTTTCTGGACAGCCTTGTAAGTGATAGTGTTTGCTTTTATCTTTCCTTACTACTCTTCTTGAGTTTATTCACTTAAGATTTTACCTTAAATAATTCTTTTCTTCTACTTTTTTAAGATTAGTTCTTCTTTTACTAAGTTTCTTAATTTTAGTACTTAATACATTTGTTTTAAAACTTTCTGTTTTTAAAACTTACATGTTTAAGAACATAAATTTTTCTTTGAATTTAGTTTATATGGATGCCATATGTTTTTATGTTAAATGTCCTCCTCTCTTAAATTTTGTAATGAACCTGTAATTTTAGTTTGATTATTAGCTTCTGAAAGGCTTTTTTATTTGCAGGAAAAGTCACTTTGTTGTTTGTTTGTTTTGTCTTATAGATTGCTGTCTATAAAGTTTATTACGTTTCTTTTTAAAATGGGGTATATTCTTAGATACAACAACCAGAACCAGTATCAAGTGCTGTTCCTCAATAGCCAGGAGAAACACATCTAGGAATCAAGAGTAGATATATTGTTACTCCTAATACTCTACCTGCAGATGTTTTGCCTCCTGTTTTTGCATTCTTGGTCTCTGTTGGTTTAGAGGGTTTTATTTCTAAAGAAGAAACACTTCTATAACAGATACAAAAAAAGTCCCTGCAAATTGGAAACAAACAAATATAAGACAGCATAATAACGCCTCATTGATGCAATATGTTGGGCAATGGAATAATTGCACATAATTAAAATTTCAGCTTGTTAAATTTATTTATTCCCTTACAAGTTAATAATTTAGGTTGCTAGATGGAAAAATACAATCTACAGGCCAAATATGGCCCCTCTACCTGTTTTTGAAAGGCCCACAGCACCACAGACAGGGCTACCAGTGTCAGCCATGGAGAACAGGCCAGGGAGTTCCCCTCTGTCCCAGTTTCCCCTCCATTCCCCAGGCCTGGACATCTCCCTGCCACCCCTTCCTCACCAGCCACCAGCCACCTTTCTTGCCACTGCTGGTGACTTCCCATGTAGATACCGAGCAGTGCCTAAGTTCTGGGATCTGCAGTTCAGCTAGTCAACTTGCCTCCAGCTACCTGCCAGGTTGAAATGGCTGGGCTCTCCACAGACAGAGAAAAAAATATTTTTATATGAGTTGTTATTTAAATATCTAATTTGATACATTATAATTTACATATGTAAACAAGTGAGTCAACAAATACAGTTAAAAAATAAAGTTAAATGTTAACAGCTTTTCAACTTTTAACTTAAACTCTGTACTTAACCCTATACTGAATTAAAATAGTTATGCTTACTCTTTTTGTGTGTAAAGCACAAATATATATACAGTATACAAATAGATACATAATACATTGTGATATTAAAACTTGGTGGATAGGTGATTAATAGGTGATTAGTAAAAAAAGTCTTAAAATTCTCCCTGGAGGAACAGTAATAAAAAAACTAGTTGAAAAACATAGGCTTGGGCAACTACTCAATAGCAAGCTTAACAATAATCAACAGGTGTGGCTTGCCCTTTGACTTATCAGATGTTTCCTATTCTACTAGGGCCTGGGACAATTTTTCCAAAACTGAAAACTCACGCAATAAGCCCCTGGTCTTCTTGAACGATGGAGGTTTGAGCACCTAAGTTAGAAAAGAGAGACTTTACCTAGAAAGAGAAAAATGTAGGTTCTAAACTCTGAATTTGAAAAATTTTGAATCAACAGATAGGGCTTTCCCTTTCAAACTGCTGGAGTTAGATATATCAGTGTCGTGAAGTTCTGCTAATTTTAATTCTACAAGATTGCATAGATTCTCCTTTAGGATTCAGTGTTCTTCCAACTCCATTCATCTTTTAGGCAGATTCAAATGATGCATGCTGTATTGCTTTCATTCAAAATTACCCAACTCAAAATCAACCTAAAAATAGTTAACACAGCCTTTCATCTAAGTCTCCCCCTCCAGAATAAGATTGGGTTTCTGAATCTCATTACTAATTGCTTTCTGATATTGGAAACTTTTCGTGGGACTATGGTAATTCAAAATTGGTTTTTAGTGGTTTAGGTAGTCAGGTTGTCAAACCGTGGAAACAAAACAGAATTTTGGTTTTCCTTGTAACAGGACTACAGAGAGTTTAGTAGAGTTCTCCAACCATATGTGTGCTCTGGGGAGACCAGAAGGCTCCTCAGTACATTTAGAGTCTCATTACATGAGCTCAAGTGACACTGACTCATGCATACATGGGCTTTAAGACCACTATATTTTCTACAAGTCACCTGTTTTTTTAAAATTTGCTTCCAAATTTCTTGTTTAACTTTGAATGGCTGAAATTGAAGTCTGTCTCCTAGGTAATTGGGTACATCACTACAAATAATTAAGTGTTAAACTGGACTCGAAAGTTTATAGCACTGTAGAGTAGGGAAGGATCAGTGAAGACTTACCTTGTGGGAGGTGAAACTTTAGCTCAGTCTTGAGTAAGATACATGATCTGGATGAGAAAAGCTCAGCATTCTGGAAGAAAGTTGCAGCAAGAACAAAGGCAAAAGGGAAAAACCAGCAAATCACTTTAGCGGCCACTAATTAGCCTACTTAGAATGTGGGGGAGGGTTTATTTTAGTAGGTAATGATATGAAAAAGAAATGTGAGGATTGGCACAGAATATGACAAGCTTTGAATTCCTGTTAATTTCTTTGCTGTTCATCTTCTACTAGATTCTCCAAGTTCATCACAACAGAAGGTAGTGTTAACTCTTCTTGTTTTCCCCTGTCAACTCTTGATATTCTCTTTCTCTTTATCATACTTCTTAACATCGTGCCCTCTGATGGTATAAAATTTATACTAGTCTTCCTTATTTCAACTACTAGCCTACATTAATTCTCCTTCTCCCATTTTAAATCTCCACTTCTAAGCAGGTAGTAAAAAACATGAAAACATAAACTGTTGAAAAGTTTCAAGCAGCAGAAATTAGGGAGTGTGAAGAACATTCTCTTTAGAGGAAACTACATTTAAATACCAAAATATCTTGTGGTATATATGTCTTGCTTAGGTATCAAGGTGATGCTGGCCTCATTAAATGTGTTTAGAAGTATTCCCTCTGCCTTATTTTTTGGAATAGTTGAAGAAGTATTGGCTATAATCCTTCTTTTAAAGTTTGGTTGAGTTCAGCCGTGAAGCCATCTGGTTCTGGGTTTTTCTTTGTTGAAATTTTTTAATTTGTTTAATCTCTTTATTTCTTACTATTCTGCTTAAGCTTTATATTTCTTCCTGTCTCAAATTTGGCAGGTTAGAGTTTTCTAGAAATTTATACTTTTCCTCCATATTATCCAAATTTGGGGGGACATAATTGCTCATAATACTCCCTTATGATTATTTTTATTTCTGAGGTATCTGTTGTAATTTCCTCACTTTCATTTCTGATTTTATTTTAGTCTTATTTCCTTTTTTCCTCTAGGTTATCCTATCTAGAGATTTGTCAATTTTGTTCATTTTTTTTCAGAGAACCAACTACTGGTTTCATTAATTTTTTCTTTATTTGACTTATTTCTGTTCTGATCTTTATCATTTCCTTTCATCTGCTAACTTTGGGTTTAGTTTTCTGTTCCTTTCCTAGCTCCTTGAGGTATAATGTTAGGCTATTTATTTATAATATTTCTTCCTTATGAATGTAGACATTTATTATTATTATTATAAACTTTAGACCTGTTTTTGCTACACTTCATATATTTTGATATGTTATACTTCCAATAATGTTTATTTCAAGATATTTTTTAATTTCCTTTTTGGTTTCTTCTTTGACTCATTGGTTTTTCAGGAAAATATTGTTTAATTTCTATATATCTGTAAATTTTCCAAGAATACTCTTGTCATTAATTTCTAATTATATACCATTGTAGTCAGAAACAGTACTAGATATGATTTCAACCTTATTGAATTCCTTAAGACACTTGCTTCTTGGCCTAAAATATGGTCTACCCTGGAGAAGTTCCATGTCCACTAGAAAAGAATGTATGTTTTGCTGTTGGATATAAAGTTCTGTATGTGGCTGTTAAGTCCATTTGGTGTAAAGCACAGTTCAAGTTCAGTATTTCTATCTTAATTTTCCATCAGGTTGATCTATCAGTTGTTGGAAGAGGAGTATTGAGGTCCCATACTATTGTTTTATTGCTATTTATTTCCTTTTTATGTCCATTAATATTTGCTTTATATAATGAGATGCTCCCATGTCGGGTGCATATATGTTTCTGATTGTTAGGCCTTCTTGATAGAGTGATCTTTTTCCATTAAATAATGAGCATCTTTGTCTCTTGTAACAGTTTTTGACTTGAATTCTATTTTATCTGATAGGAGTATAGCCACTGCTGCTTTTTTCTTTCTTTTTTTTTTTTTTTTGATTACTACTTGAATGAAATATCTTCTTCCATCCCTTCACTTTCAGTCTGTGTGTATCCTTAAAGGTACAATATGTCTTGTGTAGGCAGCATACACAAGACTACTTGTCCTATGTAGGACTACAAGTCCTACGTAGGACTACTACAAGTCCTATGTAGGACTACTACACAAGTAGTCCAGTGTTCCATATGCTGTCTTTCTCCTCAGAGAGGGAATGTGCTCAGACCAGCCAAAATCTGCCATCTTCACCTCACCCCTGAATCCCAGAAGCAGATTTTCTGGCTTAATATCCCAGTGAATCACTTTCTTGTCATGGCAGTAAATCAAGGCATCTGCCAAATCCTCTATTATTGTGGCTGTTCGCTGCTCATCAAATTTCTGCTTTTTCAACAGCTCCTTGTAGAGCTCACCCCTTGGAGCATATTCCAGGATCAGGTATACCCAGTCAGCACCATGGAAGTAATTGTACAGTCTTAGGATATTGGGGTGTTGTAGATGCCACTGCATTCTAATTTACCTGCGTAGCTGATGCTCCAGTCCTTCATTCTCTATCTGGGAGTTGAAAAGAACCTTCAGGGCCACGATACAGTTGGATCTTGTTTGTTCAATCAATTCAGCCATTCTATGTCATTTTTTTTTTTTTTTTTGAGACAGAGTCTCACTCTGCTGCCCGGGCTAGAGTGAGTGCCGTGGCGTTAGCCTTGCTCACGGCAACCTCAAACTCCTGGGCTGAAGCGATCCTTCTGCCTCAGCCTCCCAAGTAGCTGGGACCTCAGGCATGTGCCACCATGCCCAGCTAATTTTTTCCATATATATTTAGTTGGCCAATTAATTTCTTTCTATCATTAGTAGAGATGGGGTCTCGCTCTTGCTCAGGCTCATTTCGAACTCCTGACCTTGAGCAATCCACCCGCCTCGGCCTCCCAGAGTGCTAGGATTACAGGCGTGAGCCACCGCACCCGGCCCCACTCTATGTCATTTGATTGAAGAGTATAATCCATTTTCTTTCAATGTTATTATCTATAGGTGAGGAATTACTCTTGCTACTTTGTTAATTGTCCTTTGGTTGTCTTGTAGATCCTTTATTCCTTTCTTCCTCTCTTGTTGTTTACCTTTGTAATTTAATGTTTTTCTATAGTGCTAAGCTTTGATTCCTTTCTCTTTCTCATTTGTATATCTGCTGTAATTTTTTGCTTTGTGGTTACTATGGGGCTTACACAAAACATCTTATAGTGATAATAGACTACCTTAAGCTAATAACAACTTAACTTTGGTCCAATAAAAATAGATTTTTACCCCATACACAGAATCTATATTTTTATTGACAAAATGTATATCTTTTTATATTGTGTATTCCTACCAACTTATTATAGTTACAGTTATTCTTGGCCATTTTAACTTTTAACCCTAATAATAGAGATTTGAAAGGTTTTACACCATTTCGGTACTAGAGTATTATGAATTTGATTATGAATTTACCTCTACCAGTGAGTTTTATACTTTTATATGTTTCCATGGTAGTTATAATCCCTTCAGTTCCAGCCAAAGCATTGTTTTAAGAATTTCTTGTAAGACCAGTCTAGTGTGATGAGTTCCCTTAACTTTTGCTTCTCTGGGAAAGATTTTATTTCTCTTTCATTTCTGAAAGATAGTCTTGCTGGGTACAGTATTCTTAATTAACAGTTTTCTTTCTTTCAGCATTTTGAACATATCATCTCATGTTCAACAAGCCTGTAAAGTTTCTCCTGAGAAATCTGCTAATAGTCTAATAGAGATTCCCTTATATTAGACTTAATGATTTTCCCTTGCTGCTTTATGAATTCTCTCTTTGTTTCTGACTTTTGACAGTTTGATTACAATATTCCTAAGAGAGGACATCTTTGGGATTAATCTATTTGAGTACTTTTGAACTTCATGGATCTGGATGTCAATATCTCTCCCAAGACTTGGAAAGTTTTAAGCAATTATTTTGTTAAACAAGCTTTCTGTGTGTTTCTCCATCTCTTCTCTCTCTGTGACTCTGATAATGCAAAAATTTGTTCACTTACTTGTATCCCATACATCCCATAGGATATTTTTTTTTTTACTCTTTTTCATTCTTCTTCTCTATTTTCCCTCTGACTGGATTATTTCAAAATACCTAGGTACAAATTCAGAAAGTCTTCTACTACAATCTGCTGTTGAAGTTCTCAATTGCATTTTTCATTTCATTATTCAACTCCAAAATTTCTGTTTTGTTGGTTTTTGTGATATTCATCTCTTTGTTGAATTTCTCATTTAGTTCATGAATTTTTTTTTCCTATTTCCTTAAATTGTCTGTTAGTACTCTCTTATATTTTGTAGCATGTCCTTAAGATCATTATTTTGAATATCTTTTCAGGAAATTCATTTCATTAGAATCATCAGTTACAGGAAAAACATTGAGTTCCTTTAGTGGTGCCATATTTTTCTTGATTTTTCATGTTTCTTGTGTCACTGCATTGATATCTGTGCATCTGGTATAACAGATTTCTCTTACAATTTTATAGCGTGGCTTTTGTAGGTAAAGACTTTCACCTATAGATGGGCCCTAGATGCCAGTTGGGAAGGCTCTGAGTAGTCTTAATGCAGCTTCTTTAGCTATAATCAATGTTAGCAATTACTGCGGGTGCCTCAGTGGCCCAGGCTGCAAAAATTTATGGTGGCAGTGATGGCAAGGTAGATTGTGTTAGGTCAGCTCAGACAATGAGGGGTCACAGCTGGTCTGCTCACCCTGGTGTGGCTTCCCTGGGAGTGGGAAACCAGGCTGGGGTACAGCCACTCTCCCAGTTCAAGCATGGCTTCCCTCATAACTTTATTTTTAACCCATGCAAGACATATGAATTTCCTCAAACTTAAGTGAATAGCAGTTTAAAGTTAAAAATCAAATGAGAGTTTTTCACTCTATTCAATATCAAAGTTTGAGATAGGTAATCTTTTTTTCTTGTAGTTTATAAGAGGTGCTATTTCTATTTCACCCTTACTCAGGAGCCCTTTGGGGTCTCAGATTTTTTGAATGAGTCTCCATTGATATTTGCCCCATTGTTGACTTCCTAGGTTTTGTCTTGTGGTCCTATGCCCCATAGGCCATAAAATTCAAATCTTAACTTTAGTTCCTTTTATTACCCCATTTACCAATATGTCTCTCAATAACTGTGAGTTCCCTTTCTTCTCTCTCTTACATGTTTTAAGTTTTATTGTTTTTTTCCCCCAGATTTTCCCTTTTAAAAACAGAGTTCAGTAAGTGATTGTTTCTTTGTAACTGTATACTCAACTTGTCAGTACTCAATACTGGTTTTTCTTGAAATGAATGAGTGTAATAGTAAATAAAATAGGTTCTATTGTTAGTATATTTGAAAATCTTGATTCAGAATGTTTAGCAATGCCAATTCATACTTTTCAGGCATATGTTCTCTATATGTACTGCATATTTAAGATTAGAAATTCATCAAACCACTGTCATTTTACTCTACTTAACTAGTATTCAGAAAAATATTTTTTTCAAATACATCATATCATTTCTACCTTGTTACTTTGTATAAAATTATGGCCTTATGTTATTACAAATAAATATACATATGCTTTCAAAAGATCTACTACTGAAAAAGTGTAAGAAAAAATATTAAAATGATACCTCAAAGAACTAAAAGTAGAACTACTATTTGATCCAGCAATCCCACTACTGGGTATTTACCCAAAGGAAAAAAAGGCATTCTATCAAAAAGACATCTGCACTTATAGCAGCACAATTCGTAATTGCAAAGATGTGGAAATAACCCAAGTACCCATCAGTTCATGAGTGGATTAATAAAATGTGGTATATGTTTACCACAAAGTACTACTCAGCCATAAAACAATGATGAACTAATACCACTTCTGTTAACATGGATGGAATTGCAGACCAGTCTTCTAAGTGAAATATCACAAGAATGGAAAAACAAACACCACATGTACTCACCATTAAATTGGAACTAATCGATCAACACTTACCTGCTCATATGGAAATAACATTCATTGGAAATGAAGCAGGTTGAGGAGGGAGGAAAGGATGGATAAATTTACACCTAATGGGTATAATGTACACTATCTGGGGGATAGGCACACTTTGATTCAAATAATACAACAGCAATTTATGTAACTAAAATGTTTGTACCCCCGTAATATTCTGAAATTTAAAAATAAGATAAAATAAAAATAAATACAAATAAAAAATAAAATTAATAAAAATTAATCATAACCAAAAGCCACTGAGGTTATTGATTAAAAGCAAGATGGCAATAGAATGTTGAAAACATAAGAAAATAAACTATCACAAAGTGTGTCTCAAAAGGTAACATCTTGCAGCTTTAGGGCTCTTCTAAGATTATTTTCACATAAGATGACAAGTCTTTAGACCAGACTGTCCAACATGCTACTCACTTTTGCTGATTTAAATGTACGTTGAAGGCCTCTTACCAGAGCACTGGGATTGAATCCAATTTTTTAAAGCTGACTATCCTGTCACCATCATCACCTACATGTTGAAAATGACAAGTGAATCAGGCTTACATAAAATGCTATCAAGTACAAAAGGAGAATTGCAGCAATAGTCACATAATATTTTTCCTTTGTTGTTTTCCCCATTGTAAATTATGCATTAGGTGGCCCTTGGTTTTCCTGAGACATTAAGAGACCCCAAAGACTCGATTTCCAATAAAATCCATTATATGGAGTGTTTTATGTACAGCCATCGGTGAATCACTACAATAATACACTATAATTTGTATATTGCTTCATAATTAAAAAGTACTTTAATACATGGCATTACAGTTTTGTTTCATCCATGGAAAACTATGTATGTTGAACAAGCAGGCATAATATTATTATCCTCTTTTGTACAAATTAGAAAACTTAATCACAGGAGCAATATGTAAATGTCTCAAAGTCTCACAGCAAAGTGGCACAGCAAATGAATACTACTTTTGCTTGGATATATTCAGACTTGAGAATTCCAGAAGTCCAGAAGCATATGAGAATATCAGAAGAGAGGCATAAGTCAGACCTGAAGAAAAAGGAGGAGCTGGGAGCTAAATTCTAAGAGGATGCAGCTGTCACATAACAAATTTTAGAAGTGGTTATTATTAAAACATCCAGTTAGGTAAGTAGTAATGAATCTGGCTAATATATAATACTTAAGAGTCAGACCTACATCAACTACAGTTCTGAGTTAGCTCTTTATATAGCTGCGATCCAGGCAAGGAGGCAGAGATAAGGGAAAACAGATTTTAGAACGAGACTGAAAAGCATAAGGAAAATATGTGAAGCCCAACTAAACAAATTGCAAGTCTATATTTGATCCTGGCCCATAAGGATTCTGTATTAATAGGAAAGATGGTCAAGTGAGGAATCAGAGCAGAATTTGAGTCTTACAGACTGACAGTAGACAGGAAATGTTGCAACCTGGGACTACATACATGTAGGAGGTGCACCTTGGTGCATTAGATTATCATTTTAATTGGTTGAAGGAAAGATTTTATTGGGAGGAAAAAGCAGTGATGTTGACAGATGATCTGTTCTCAAACAGGGGGCAGTGACTTAATTTCAGCTTAAATGGGCATCTCTCTCCTTTTTCACAAGGTCAGGATTTAAAACACGGATGTTGGTAAAGGATCTTCTCTGGTCCCTGATTCAGCTGCAGTGAATCTGATCTTCCATAATTCCAAGAAGTATTCTAGGTTTTACTATACATGTAGTGAATGTCACAAGATTGAGATTTAATAAGAGTGTCATGTGTTTTGGCACAGTGAAGTTATTTTTCAGATAAATATACTTCCTAAATTATTAATAGATGGGTGATGTTTTTTAAGCCATGAAGTCTACTATTTTGTACCTTGATGTTTTTACTAATTAAAGAAGTCATAAGTTGAGTCTAAAGCAAGAATACTTAACCTTAAAAGTCCTGGAGAAGAAATTGAAATCTAACTACTGAAAGGGTTCAGCAAAATATAGGAGTTTGGACATAGTTATTTCTTAAATATTGTGTAGGTAATGTTTGATATTAATACATATGAACATAATCACAGGACTGTTGTTTAAGTGGTGTAATCTTTGTGGACATGGTCAAATTCAGAAGCGGAGTATTCTCTTGGATGTTGTGGGCCACAGTGGGAAGCTGTGTGAGGGCTCACCACCCACTGGTCCTTACAATCCTTATGGGCAGGTAGAATGCCATGATCATCATTCTTCTAAATTACAGAAGCCCATGAATGAGAATTTCAGAAATAAAGGTATGTAGTATAGTTTAAAATACTGCTTGGAAGATATAAGAAAAAAGGTCGACTGGAATTTTCAATTACAAGGTCACTGATGGATGACCATGTAATTTATTTCCAAACTGGGAGACTTTTGAAATTGAAATGTAGTGCTATTCATCATTATGCCAAGACAACAGATGTACATTGGGATTGTCACTGACATACTTGAAATATAGTCACTTGAGGCCTTCATGATCTTCACCAGAACAAGATTCAGATGGTGGGTTTGGTTAACCAATAACCAAGACTTACTGGTTAATAACAATGACAATATCCAGCACACAGTAAGTACTGGGTATTATCATTTCTAAGTACTTTCTACAAGGACGTCATTTAATCTTCACACCAATCTTAAGAGCTAGATACAATTGCTATCTCCATTTTACAAAGGAAGATATTGTAACACATAAAAATAAGAGAACATAACCAACGTCACAGAGCCAGGTGGTATAAGATCCAGGATTAGAACACATGCCTTGTGGCTTCAGAGCTCACCTTACTAACCACTATGCTACATGTTACCTAATTATCATGGATTAGAAGAAGATGGGGTGAGGTAGAGAGCAGTGGAGAAAGTGGTTATTTTCCTAATTTTTTTTCTTTCTTTGACTTTAAGAGAGAAATATGGGTGATGCAAGTATATTTATACACTAAAGTTAAGGATCCAAAAAGAGGTAAAGTTATAAAATATAAGGGAGAAAAGGAGCAAGATCCCCTTCCCACTGATCTTCTCCATGACTTGGACCAAGTGCTCAAATGAAAGATTTCTTTAGTACACAGAGGATTTTGCACATGCCCTACAACTATGAATTTCCAATGGAGAAACATTAACAGTAAAGCCCTTGCTTAAGATCATGGTTAGATTTATATTATAAAATGTCTTATCTATAAACTATATTTGTTAAATGAATTTTAATATTATAAATTGTCAATGAGCATTTAGGTTTTAGTGATTAGTATTTTTTTATACTTGATTTTTCTTAGTTAAAAGAAAATTTTCTTTCACAGTGGAATCACATAAAATAATATCATTAAGTATTCTTTTAATATATATTCAGTTTATAAAATTCAGTAGACTATATTGAAAATGCATTTATATGCCAATACACAAAGCTAAAATTTATATATATATATATATATATTAGGTATTTCACATTTGAAGAATATCAGAGGACTCAATAAAATGTTTTCCCATTGCATTGAAGATATTCCCAGACATTTATACCCCTGTAATATGCTGAAAAAAATATTGTTCTTTTTATGAAGCATTTATTTATATACAAACTTTTTGTTTGGTACATAATTAATAATAATAGACAAAATATATCTAATAGAGAAATTCACTCATTTGCACATTCTTTCATTCTTTTATTTAATGATTACTGAGTATTGTCCTATAGGGATATAACAGTGAATCAAACAGGCCAAGTGCCTGCTCTTTTGAAGCTAATATTCTAGAAAGCAATTAGCAAAGATAATAAAATTGGTAGATTTGTGAATATGTCTGTACCATCCAGTATTTATTCAGTCATGTTTAGTTAAGGAGGCAAAGACTTCTCAATTGGATCACCCACATATATGTAACACAGGGCCAGATTCCTATTCCATATTGCATTTTATTATCACATGGAAAATCCTTTGTCTCTATTCTCTGCTGCCAAGACATATTGCATATTCTAATAATTGATCTCATAACTGAAAAACTATTAGCACCTCATGTAATTGGACTGAAAAATTAATGCACAAAGTAAGAGGAATAAGTTCTGGTGTTCTATTGCACAATAAGGTGACTATAGTTGATAATAATGTATTTTATATTTCAAAATAGCTAGAACAGAGGACTTGAAATGTTCTCACCATGAAACATCACACTGTACCCTATAAATATGTGCAATTTTTATGTATCAATTAAAAATAAAATAAAACCAAAAAATGTGACTGGTGTTTTAGAATATATATAATTTTATTTCTTGACTCACAAAATCAAAGATTTGGTTTAGTCGGAATCAATAAGATCTTGGACCGTAAAACAGAACAGTACTTTGAGAAGAAAACAAACAATCAAATCAACAAACTCCATGTAACTCTCCCTGTTGAGAGATATGAGTAAAGATCACAAAACTTCGTATGTATCTTCACTGATAACCAGTAACCTCACTTGATTTCTAGGCTCACAATCCTGTAGCTTCTAGCATCCCAAGGCCACTTTTCAGATTTTGAGGATTTTGCCTCTTTTGACACTTTCTCTGCGTTTACTACTTAGCTTGTTTGCTTTCTACAAATTCTCTTTTGTTTACCAAAACCACTACTGTGTGATTGACACAGTTTTGAAATGTATATTATTCAAATTCTGGAAACTACCTTTTCATATATCTGGTTCCCAGACCTCACTTTATCCTTAAATGTTCCTTTTAATATTTTCCAGTTATTCATCGGAAGGATTTATTCCAGCAGATATATTTAGAAATTCTAAAAATTAAAGAAAACATTGTAATCCAAGCCTATATTCTTTTATTTAGGGGTTCTAAATAAGTTTTAATATTTAGGGAAGTGGTAAATTAGAGTCAGGACTTTAAGGTGGGTAATGCAGATACAGATCAGATAAGCTTTCAAATAAATTGAGTTGGATCCATGTTTAAATTTAGGGAATAGAGAGTTAACTTGCCTACTCAGCGCAGATATCCTTGGTGGTGGCTGACTGCAAAGAACTAATCTATGGAATGGGTTGAGCAGGAGTTCAGTGATGCACCCTAAAACTCTTTTTCAATTTCTATACATCTTCTTTTGCTTCTGAAAAACCACCACATCATAAATTGTAGACATAGATAGTTAATGGAACTGCAGGTGATGATGTTGGTGGTGACCTCAAGGACAGCTTGCAACATACTAATTTCCCTTATAGAACATGAAATTCCTGGCATGTCATGCTGGTGATTACGAGAAGCCACCTTGATTTCCTCTGGATACTGAGTGAGCCTTATTATTTTGTGATCTGTCTGAGCTGGTGTTGAACGAATGAAAAGAACAGTGAGGTCTTTCTAAGATGGGGATTCTTTGTTGTGGTGAACTTTTCGTAATGGATTTTAAGGGCTCCTCTCTCAATCAGTTCTGCTCAGTATTATATTAGAAGCCATGAGACAAATGATTTATAGTTTTTCCAAATGAGTTAAAAACAATATTTGTCTGACGTATTTTATCAACAAGTCAATTACTAGAGTTGCAAGGCTAATTCTTTTTATTTTTTCTATTGTAAACTTTTTTCAGGGTTAGGATCATGCCTTCTACTTTTCTCCTATAATTGTTTCATTTCTTCTCCTATGCCTACCACAATGTTTATACATATTAGGGTTTCAGTATGTATCTGTTGAATAAATCATGGCTTCAGAAAATACCCTGAAGGCATTCAGTAGTGATATTTTAGGATATTGAGTGAGCTTGTGCTTTGGATAAAAATTTGTTCAGTTTCTAAACAATTAGTTCTTCACTTTTCTGAAGTCAAAAGGAAAAAGACTACCTTACAGTCAATTCCAATTTTCAAACTTTTACCACACTTCAACATGTGAATTTCAGTTGACAGTTGGTTCGTGTTTTATATCCTCTTCATTGCAAGCTCTCCAAAAGGTGATATCCAAAAATATAAAATTCAATAAAAGATGTGTGAAAAATAAATACCACTTGATTTCAGTATTTACTTTGTGATGGGATTCTCACTTCATATTTCTTGAAGCAGATTCCAGTTTTCTAAATGTTGCATTCCCAAAATAAACATGTAAACAACAAGATGAAGATGACAAATGTGCAGCCTGAGAGTTGGAGAAACCTGAAAAAATGGATGATAGAGTTTAGATATGAAGAACTCAGTCTTGAGCTCCTGGAAACGTGTTACTTCAAGGCATTTATTTCTAAAGCAAATGTCTTCTTATATTATAGTTTTGCATACATGGATTCCCTTAAAATGCAGACTTATCATGAATATGGTAACAAATAAGAAATTGAATGTCTCTGGGTGAAAAACCCAAAGCAAAACTGTTGGCCATTCAAAACATAAGCAATGTAGAAAGAAAAACATAACTGTGGGCACACACACACACATTCAGGCTGCGTCTTTACCAAAAAAAGAAAAAAGAAGCTATTTCTGGAATGCATGAGGACAAGCCTATGCAAAAATATGCATTTTTGCTCTTAGATGTCTCCATCTTATCTCCTGGCTTTTTTTCTCTTCCATTCTCTGGCTAAACAGAGTGCCAACCTCAGGATTTTACACTAATACTGCCTTCTTCAATCTTTGCCCTGTACATCAAAATTATCCCCTCCATTCGACCAAAAATATTTGGGAAGAACCTAAAGGATTGGCCGGATTATAAGTGGGGATAGAAATAGGGAGAGAGGCAGCTGGTGGACAGATCATCCTCCTACATACATTTAAGTTTCATAATTTCTAGAACACTCACTCCAGACCCCATAGTTTTCCACACTTTATATTAGCATGTAGAAAAATTATCCAAAATAAAAAGTATCTGCAACACCTAGGACTCCATAGCAGACACTCAGTAAATGTTTGTTGAATGAGTAAATATTTGTGGAATAGATAAGTGAATAAAAATTATATCCAAATGTAAAGGGAAAGTGCTTTTATTTGAATGGCCCAGAATGATGGTGTTAGCAGAAATAATGAAGCTCTCATTACCAAGTTCTCAACACTTGGCACATCTATTTCAAGTATATTTCTCTTTTAAATGTATTTTTTCAGATTTGTGACAAATGTCACTTGTACTTAATGTGGACATATTAAGTAGGACTTTTCCCCTTGATGGAAAGCTTAATATTCCAGAATTTGGGAGCTTTAAAAAACTTTAGAAATAATGCTGGTCAAATTCCTCATTTTACAAATGAGGAAATTGGGACCTGAGGTCTCAGTGCTACTTAGTGATATAAACAAGATTAGCATGCAAATCTCCCAAGCAGCTGTCTTAAATTTTTTAAATGTTACTATATGTCAACATGAAATCACAGAGATCATAATTAGAGGATATAGTTTAAGGAAAAAGAAGTACAAAAATGAGATTTTGAAGCTCACAAAAGATATTTTATCACCTATGAAGTTTTGTTCAAGATTTGCACTGAAAATACAAGTTCAGTTTTTGATTAGCAATTAATTCAATTTAGCAAAGTTGAGAGTAATTTTATGCAATAGTGATTTCAAATCTATGAATGATTAACAGGGAAAAAAATATGTGTAACCCAAAGGAATGATGGTATCTTTGGCTCACAAATTGTACCATACAGTTACCACTAGATTGGCTTCCTATTTGAGCAGTCTTATGCCTTCAGCAGTTATGAACATTGAAACTTACCTTTCCGAATCTGTTCAAATGCTCCCATCATTTTGGATACTGACATGCAACTTCATTCTCTCTTTTTATCAAGAATGAGGACATCAGAACTTAAGATAAACTCAAAGTTCTAGCCAAGGGCCGTAAGTTCTACTTCTCTCAATTCTCCATAAAATTCTGTATAATATCCAGCTCATAAATAGATATTCAAAAATAGTTGGATAAATGACCACATACAGCAATGTAAAAGCTGTAAGAATGGTTGTGGAAGCTGCCCTTGTCAGTCAGAACTTTTATATTCTACCAAACAATTTGGAAGAGATAGGAATCAGCTCTTTAATCTTCATAATTCTAGAAATTTGGTCTACACCAACTCTGGACTGCCATCAGACATTGACCACTGGCTTCCTGAAAAAAAATATATTATGCTCTGCCTACAATTTTATAACACAAAAGGCACCAATAGAAGAACAAAAAAGGGATACATACCTCCTGGTGCAGTGTTTCCAAGGTTTCAATAATCCAACAGTATACAGTCTGCTTTCACCTGTTTTTCATGTTGAGTGTCCACGTAAGAGTTTACTCAAACAATGTGTCTGTGGCAAAAAAGTAAAAATAAAGGTAAAAAGTATTACTATGCCTTTATACCATTAAATGTCAATAAAAAGAAAAGATATAAATACAGTAAAAATTGAACTCACCTATCACATTCTCTTTATAAATAAGATCTTGACTGCTGCCAGGAAGGATATTGATAGTCAGATTGCTTCAGGGAAGATCTTTCCTGAGTCATACTTGCCTGAGCAAAGCAAAATGCTTTATTTAAATCATGGTTTTCATGAATAGATAATAGAAGGCAAAATGTGTTTTTGACTGGAGTACGTAAATACTCACATAACTTATATTTTAAAAATCTGTACACCTGTTTTAAAATTAGAGTTTATTAGTGAGAAAATTGACTTTTTTCAACTAAATAAAAATAAAATCTTAATTTGTGAAAAACTTATATTACACACAGAAATCAATGGCCACTATCATTTTTGTGTATTGCTCAGCATCCTTTTAAATACAAATATATATAGGTTTTAAGAAAGGTGAAATGTAATAATAGGATGCTATAAAATTGAGAAAAAGATTATATAAAACTGTAAAAAAATTAGATAATATGGATACCTCTAAGGAGATTTCATGCCAACATTATTATCTACACAAACACTTCTCTATGAATCAGAAAGCTACCTAACTGGAATGTCTAAAAACAAAGGTAAAGTAAAGCAACCAGAGAGAATAATCACATCAATGATTTACAAAGCATAAATTGAAGCTACTATTACTTGCCATAAAAATATATTGCAAGCGAAAATGATATACCAGAGAGCAAGTGAGTAGAAACAAAGACCAACTCTTCCTATCATTTAAAAGCAAATTTTAAAAATAAATGAGTCATGACTTTCATTTCCAGTCAAGGTAGAGTAAAAAGGACTGGATTTACCTTGCCATCTGGAATGGCCATTAAACCAGACAAAATATCTGAAGAACAGTTTTCAGGAGACCAGACATCAGGCAACAAAAAACAATGATCCCTGAAAAATGGGATACCAGTGAAGTGAGTCCATTTTCTTGAGAAAATTTTCAGGATACAGTTAAAGGAGAGTTAACCCAAGTAGAACCTGGAAGACTTTCTGAGTTGACTACATTGAGCTGAGATTTCAGGGACACCAACACAGAGAGAGTATGCAGGAGAAAGAAGAGAACTGCATACAGAGAGAACTCTGGAAATCTGCAGACAGACTCTGTAAGCATTCAGCTGAATACTGACCAACACTATGTAAGAAAACTATCTAAGGTTGGGCAAAGCATTGAACAGTACTTGGTGCTCACACAGGACAGAAAATAGTACATGTTCTCACCAGCAGACTGAGAAATCTCATAATTCTCAGGGCATTGGGTCAAGTACTCAGAAGTGTCTTAAATAGCAGTGGTGAATAATTAGCCCTAGACTTACCATCAGAATGGTCATGTCTAAAAATATAAACACACCATGAAAGCATCCAGCTGTTTGAAATAACTTAAGTGCATATAAAAGAACTCAACTTAGGAACAAGTATTTGTATACAAAAATTCCCAGCACCCAACAAGGAAGAATTCACAGTATCTAATATCCAATCAAAAGGCATACAAAGAGGCAGGAAAATATAACTCATAAGGAGGGGGAAATTCAACTGATTGAAACTGCCTCAAAACTGGCATAGGTGTTAAAATGAGTAGAAAAGGTCATTAAATGATATTAAAACATCTTTTGTATGTTCAAGAAGTAGACACATGGATGACGCAAAAATTCAATTTAAGATTCTAATGAAGAAAATTATAATGTCTGAGATGGAAAATGCAGAGGATTAGATTGATGTCAGATTAATGTCAGTCACTGATGAAAAAATGATCAGGAGATTACAAAATACAGCAATAGAAATTATCCAAAAAGAAATTTGGAGAGAGAAAAATATTACAAAATAAAAAGAACACAAGTGGGCTATGTATGGTACAATGTCAACTGTACACAAATACATGTAACTGGTGTTTCCAAAGAAGAAAAGAGAGAAGGGATAGAAAAAATATTTGAAGACATAATGGAAAAATTTTTTCCAACATTGATAATAATTACAAATCCACAAATAAAAGAAGCTTAACAAATTCTGAGCAGCTTAACAAATTCTGAGCATAAGAAAGATAAGGAAGCTTACACCAATGCACATCTAGTAAATTTGTTCAAAATCAGTTATAAACAGAAAAATTTTAAAGGTTGTCAGAGAAAAAAGACACATTATATAAAAAGGAATAACAGCAGATTTCCTGTTGGAAACAATTCCAGTTGATAAGATAGTAAAACAATATTTTAAAAATACTGAAAGAAAAAAATTTAATATAAAATTCTTTATGCATTAGAAATATATTTAAAAACAAAAGTGAAGACATATAAAAGCTGAAAAAAATCCATCAACCAAAAGACTATCACTAAAAGAAATATTACAGGAAGTACTTCAGACAGAAGGAAAATGATGCTAGATAAAAATCTGTATCTACAAAAGAATGAACAATACTAGAAATGATAACTATGTGGGTACAAAGAATTTTTTTACATTTAAATCTCTGTTAAAGTTACCTGACTATTTAACAAAAACAACAATAATGTATTGTGGTGTTTATAGCATATGTATAATTAAAACATATTACAACAATATCATAAAAACTATTTATGGTAGGAGAGATATGAAAGTAAGGTTCTTATATGTGAAATAGTATACCATAATTTGAATGTATGTAGTGCTAAGTTAAAGATGCATAGTGTAAACTTTAAAGATGTATAGTATAAATCCTAACATGATGAAACAAGTAGTTATAAACTAATATGCCTATAAAAGAAATATAATGGAATAATTTTTTAAAAGTCTAAAGAAGGTAGAAAAAGAGGTAAAATAGATAAACAATGGGGCAAATACAAAACAAACAGCAGAATGATAGACGAACAACTAACAAACCAACATATCTCATAAACAGAGATGTGAAAATTTGTAAAAAAAAAAAATCAAATCAAAATCAATGTAGTCTCTTGGTTTGACATTCAAAATAAATAAATGTAATTTATCCTATTAAGCCTTTTTTTAAAATGAAAACATTTGATCATCTCCACAGATAAAGAAAAACATTTGATGAAACTAAGCATCCATTCCAGGTGAAAACTCTCAGAAAACTTGAAATAAAAGGAAACTTTCTCAACCTGATAAAGATTATTGTTGAGAAGCCTATGGTTAACATCATTTTTAATATTTATTTGTGGAAGACTAGGTTTTTTACCCCCAAGTTCAGAATCAAACAAGGATGTGTCTATTCTCACTTTATATAATATTGTACTAGAAGTTCTGGACAGTGGAATAAAATAAGAAAAAAATAATGGCATACAGACTGCAAACTGTCTTTATGTCCAAACGACATGTTCCTTCATGTAGAAAATTCAATGGAATCTACAAATAAGCTATTAGAACTGATAAATGAGTTTTGTACGGTTGAAGGACACAGGATAAATTTACAAGATCAGCATATTTCTAAATACTAGCAACAAACACTTAGAAATTGAGATTGGAAAACAATACTATTTGCAATAGTATCAGATATAGGAATTTATACATATAAATATATATGATGAATTATAGACTAGAACTGTACAGTGAAATCTACATAACACTGCTGAGATAAATTTAAAACCTACTAGAAAGATATGCCTTCTCCTAGGTTGGAAGATTCCATAGTGTGAAGATGACAATTCCCACCAAAGTGATCCATAGACTAAACATAATCTCAATCAAAATTCCAAGGTTTTGTTTGCTTGCTCATTGTTTGTAGAAATTGAGATGGAGATCTAAATCCAAATGGAATTACAAAAGACATAGGATAGCCAAAACAATTTTGTAAAAGAAAAACAAAATAGGACGAAAAAATTACTTGATTTCAAGAGCTATTATAAAGCTATAATAATCAAGACAGTATCACATTAAAGTTAGACAAATATATTAAGGAACAGAACTGACACATATTTGATTTATTTTGTTTTACAAAGGAATAAATTCACCTCAGTAGATAAAGGATAGCTTTTTTTAATGATTTGTTTTGAAAAAACTGGATATTTGTCTACCAAAAAATGAACTACTATCCATAAAGCGAATATAAAAATTACTCAAATTTTGCCTTAAAACAAATATGAATTCGAAAACTATAAAATTTCTATAAAAACTTGGGAGAAATTGCTATGACTTTAAGTTTGACAAAATTCTCTTAGATATAGCATTAAATTTGTGATCTATAAAAGACAATATTGATAATTTGGACTTCATCAAAATTTAAAATACTGCTCTTTGAAAAACACTTTTAAGAGAATGAAAAGAGAAGCCACAGACTGAAAAACAATTGCCAAGTATATGTCTAATATCAGACTTAAATTCAGAATACATAAAGAATACTCAAAACGCAGTAAGGAAAAGAACACATCAAAATGGTCAAAAAACTTGAACGCTCTCCCAAAGAAGTTATATATATGGCAAATGAGCACATGAAAAGATGTTCGACATCATATTGATTAGGAAAATACAAATAAAATCACGATGAGATACCACTACATACATACATTTAGAATGTCTAAAATTAAAAAATAATGAACCCTACCAAGTTTTGATGAGAGCACCTGGGACTCTCATACACAGCTAGTGGGAATGTAAAAATTTTAAACCACTTTAGGAAACAATTTGGAAATTTTCTTAAAATCGAATATACCCATACCTTGTTATCAGGCCATTCCACTTCTGTGTGTTCACTCATGAGAAATGGAAGCCTATGTACATAGGAGGATTTGGAGTTGTACTCCAATGTTTACAGCATGTTTATTTGCAATAGCCATTAATTGAAAATCACTCAAATATTCACCAATAGGTAAATGGATAATACAATTTTGTGTC
This sequence comes from Lepilemur ruficaudatus, assembly GCA_963574885.1. Classification (NCBI taxonomy): domain Eukaryota; kingdom Metazoa; phylum Chordata; class Mammalia; order Primates; family Lepilemuridae; genus Lepilemur; species Lepilemur ruficaudatus. Next base: position 73,992 of record CAUYRT010067741.1, on the reverse strand, counting down.
CATAAAATGGTCTACTACTCAGTAATAAAAATAATGAACTATTGATATGTGCTATAACATGGATTAATCTCAATATAACTATGCTCACTGAAAGAAACCAGACCAAAAAGTACATATTGTATAATTTCATTTATATGACTCTAGAAAATATCAACTAACCTATAGTGACACAAAGCAAATCGGTGATTGCCTGGGGACAGGTGGAGTGTATTAAATAATGATTTGACATTGCACTTTCTCATTGCCAGTTTATAAGGTTGACTAAGATTTAGGGTCCTCCGATTGGTCATACACAAAATACAGGTAGGAGTAGGCAAATACAGCAGACCTGACCAGGAATTCCAATAGGAGAAAAAATGCTCATACCAATTGAAAATGCAGACTGATACTTGAGACTATGAAAATAGCCTTGCCACACCGCCACCCCCTCTCCACCAAGCCTAGTTCAGCAATGGCCACATACTTCCAAGTGATAATGAGAGAGGAAGGAACTCACTCTAAGACCAGAAGACCATCTTAAAGATCATTATGGAAAATATTAAATTGTCTTTTTCATGTAACCTCTATCTGGTCACAGGAAGGACCAATCTTTGCACCTTAACACATTATCTGTGGTATTGTTTTTCTCATTCCTTCTGGGCACTACCATCAGGCTTGCGATATAAGGTTCTTTGTGAGCTGTTCCTTGCCTACACCTTCAATCCCATACCAAATCATTTTTTATTTATCCCCCAAACTGCTTCAATTCCCCTAAAGACCCATGCTTATTTACAATTCTATGCATTTACATAAAGCCCTTTATGGATGCTAAGTAATTTGGATTCAATCTGAAGGCAAAAGAATTTTTGAAGCCTGTCAAGCTGGGCAGTGACACTCTTACATGTACATTTTTAAAAGGTGGATCCAGACTTGAGAGGAGGTTGTGTGGACAAGTGGAACCATGTAGTCTACATACATCTAAAAGACCAATCTATAGGTTGCCTGTGGTATCCTTCATGGTGGGAATGAAGTGATAATTATGCCAAACCATCTCTTCCAAGAAGAAGAAAAGGACATTTAGGTTTGAGATGCATATGTTTATAGGTGGAAAAGTGAAGAACCTCCTGCTCAATGGGCTCTAAATTTTTCATGTGGTAGCAAGTTGTCAGCATTAAGTTTCAGTAAAAATTTTGGAGGCTTGAAATGATTCTGAAGAATTATGAGAAAGCAAATAATTATTTAAGATTTCCAGGCTGAAATGGAGCTGGCGGCCATGAATTTTTATTGCAAGCAAACAATACAATTGTGCACACTTAATTAAATTATTTAACAGCTTAAGTATAAAAGCAGAAAAGACATAGATTGTATTGATTTACCCTTAGGGATTGGCAGGGTAAGCATAGTGGAACTGCCAACATTTTTTTAATGAATAAAGAGATGGCACTTGAAATTTATGGAAACTTTGGAGAAGCAGAAGGCGAAAGGGAGTGGGGTGGAGAGTGGCTATGACTAATGAACTAAGCTTTGGGGAAAAGTTCCACACAGTTGGTGCTGAACCCACACACTGGCTGAGTCTACTTCACCTGTCTAGTTTTCTCCCAGTCACTGTAATCTGGCTTCTCTCTTACACTGTTACTGCAACTGCTTCACCACTGTAAATGATGCCCTCTTTATTAAAGAAACCTTCATTTTCATAGTCCTTATCTTTTCTGACCTCAGGAAAACAAGATCCCTCTCCCAAGCTTGAAACCCACATATAAAATTTCATTAGTAATGTTTTATCTTAGCTGTTTGAGAGGTACCTCAAACTCTTCAAAACTTTGCCAGCCAAATCTGACGATCCTTCTAAGATTTTAATCTCAGGAAATAGTACCATTGTTCATCTGGGGACCCAAGGCTGAAATTTGGGAGATTTTTCCTCACCCTGTAAAGTCAACCAACCTCTAGTCCCTGTCAGTTATATCTACTAAATATTCCTCAGTCACATCCTGCTCAGTATTTAAATTGTTTGGCATCTGTTTGGCAGGGTATGCCATTGACCATCTCCCTAAAAAGCAATTTTATGCTTGACCTCCATAGCATAATATTTTATTGCTTTTCCTTTTTCCATCCTACTTATGTCTTCTAAGACTCCTTTTGAGAATCATTTCCTTATCTACCTCTCAAATGTTGATTCCTAGGCCATCTGCTTTTCTTATTTTTACACATATTCTGGCTACTCATTATACCCCATGTTGTCTATTACAATTTATGTTCCTGAATCTATATTTAAAAGTTGTACTGACTTTCTGAGCTTCAGACTCTAACTGCCTTCTGGTCATATTGGATTTCTCATAGGCCCTGGAAACTCAGTATCCCTAAAACTGACATCATTGTCATGATCTCCAAACCCGCTTCTTTTTTAACATCCATAATTTTACTACCTTCTCTTTCCTACTATCTTGCTACAACTTCCTAATTAGTCTCCTTGCCTCTAGTCTTTCCACACTGCAGCCTGAATTATTTTTCTATAATGCAAATTTGATCTTGTCACTATCCTCCTTAAAAGTGCAAAGTGGCTCATTGTTGCACTTAGATTAAATTTCAAATTCTTAACATGGCTCAAAAAGCTATTCATGACACTCCTGCAGTTCTGTCTGACATCATCCTTCTCCATGCTGTGTTCCAACTAGCTGACCTCCTTTCAATTACTGATTTTCTTTTATCTTGTGCCTTTGCGTACCTTTTTCTCTCTTTACCTTGTGTCCAACTTATTCTCCACAGCCTTTTATACAGGACTTGGTATATCAGAGAGCATAAAGTCATATATTGCATTTTATATAATAAATAAGTATCTGGATGTTGACCTTATTAGCTTATAATAAGAGTTCATTTTGAGAGACAATTCTAGATGAACCAAGCGAATTGCACGTATCTCTTTGCTCAAAAATAAATCTCTTCTAAAATGTCAGTAGAGGAAAAAATGGGGTATAAAACTACAAGGAACAGAAAATGAGAGCATCAGCAGATGAGAGCCTTCAACCATTTTTAGAAGATGAAAAGCAGGCAGAGGAGAGGCAAGTGACATAGAAGAGTAGAGAAGTTTGAACTTAAATACATACAGAAGGGATTCAACAAGAAGAAAGTAGAGTTGTTCACAGGACCCCAGATTGTCTCAGAATTTCCACAGGCACGATGACTGTTAAAGGCAGGGATGAAAGGCAGGGAGCTGGAAACAGGAGAATTGATTGCAGTCCTGCTCAAAGAACAATTAGATCTTCCAGGTCCTTAACACTGTCTGAAATAGTCAGATTTCTACCCTAGCCCCATTTGAGCATGGAGATTTTTATTATCTTTTCTGGAAAAATTAAACTATAGAAGTGGACTCAACAGCAGTAGAAGAGCACAGAAGTAGGTGTGGATCAACAAATATGGGGATTAATTTCAAGCAGACATACTGGAGAGTGAAATCTCCTCCTACTTCTCTTCCTTTACTTATCTCTCCCAACTCTTGCAGCCAAGCTCATATCATGAAGGGCAAAATGGTGATGGGTAGAAGAACACTTCTCAAGCTTCCCTTTGACTTTGCTGACTATGCTACAGTGAAATCCAAAAGCTAACAAGGCTACCATGCACATGGTGCTTCCAATCAGCTTTTTACTGCCTCACTCTAAAAGGAACTGAAAGCCAAGAATCCTTTGATATTTGAGATGAAAACACGCAAATTAGGGAAGCAAATATGGACCCAGATTAGACAGAGGCAATGCAATGTACCATGATATTCTTATCAGTTTGAGATTACAAAACACTATTATATTCATGGAAAAAGAATGAGTTGCCACAAAAAGAGAAAAGTGAAATCACAAGAAAATCTCTTAAAATGGGATCATTTAAGACACACAAAATTTTGCTGTGGTGACAACTTAGAAAGTCTCAAGGGTTTAACACAATGAAAGTTTATCTCTTGCTTGCATAGTCTCTTGTTAGTCTGTGACTCTCCAAACAGCTGTTTCCTAGATGGAGCAGAGCTTCTCAAGTAGGCTGCTCCAAACTTGTGAAGCACCTATTTTAATATGATGCTTCAGGGTTCACTATGGAAGGGAAAGAGAACATGGAATATCACATAGCAGCTCTTAAACACTTCTACCCCAAAGTCCCAATATGTCATTGGCTAAAGCAAGTCATATAATTTCTTAGAAGTACAAGGACACAAGGAATTATAATCATTTCCCATGGTCAGGAAGGGGAGGAGAACCATAAATGTTGATTAGCTCTAATAATATCTACCCCAGAAATCTGATGGAAACAACTCCCAGGAAGTAAAACAAAAAGAAAGATGAAAAGTATAAGAGGAAATACAAGAAAATATCAGGATAATCCAAAAGGTTCAGTGTCCATCTAAAAGGATATCCCAAAAATAGAAATAGAGGTATTTAAAAATAATAATACAAAACATTTCGTGAAACTCAAAGCCATGCATCAATAGATTCAAAAGCCAAGCACAACACATGAAGGGAAAAAAAGACATCAAGGCACAGTATTATGAATTTCACAACACCAAGGATAAAGAGACAATCTTTAAAATTTTCCAGAGTAGAACAACATAAATTACAAAGAAAAGGAATGAAAATTAGAAATAAATCAGTTTTCATCATCCACACTGAGAAGCAGAAGGCAGTGAGTGAAATAATTTTTCATCCTAGATTTCTATACACAATTACACTAGTAATTAAATAATTAGGAAGTAGAATAAAAACATTTGCAGATTTGAAAGGTCTCAAAATTTTATCTCCCAGGCCTCCTTCCTCAGGAAGCAACTCAAGGGTGTGAACTATAAAACAAGAAAGTTAACCAGAAAGAGGAAGACATGGGCCTGGGTATCCAGAGGCTTCACATAGAATAGATGCAAAGGAAATTCTCTAGAGGCTGGTGTAGGGAAGTTCCAGGATGACACCTATGAGCCACCAATCCACCCTGAATTGGAGCACTCAGACCTCCAGGAGGAAAGGTTCCAAAACAAAAACAACAAAAAAAGAATGTAAAAATGAAACATAGGACTGGGTGTCAAATTACACTGAGAAATTGTTAGAAAGGTGTAAAAAGAATTAGTGATCTTTACAAAGACAACTAATAAAATGACAAAACAAGGGAAGTATTAACTTCAGGATTATCAAAAATCTGTACAAGAAGATTTCCTTCCCCCTATTAAGTCCCCTAATTCCCAACCCCAACTACATTTCAAGCATGCCCCTCCCCATCACAATGCTCTTCTAAAACTGATTTATGTGAATAGCTGTACAACTTCATAAATTTACTAAAAATCATTAATTGTTCACTTAAAATGGAGTAATGGCATGGAATGTAAATTATACTTCAATAAATTTGTCAAAAAAATCTGTACAAGAAAAGAAATTATGGTGCAATATTTAGCTGAGTAAAAACAACATTTACATAGTCGTACTAATTTAAACAAAGAGTATTTGGTTTTCCCTTATGAGGAAAGTGGCAATGCCGAGAAGAGACTGGGTTAGCGTCAAATCCTCATCTGTCTTCAAATGAAAAGTATGGCTAAAGGTAACAGCTAAACTTTACTAATAAATAAAAAATGAAATAAGAATACTAGTTATAAATACGAAATCAGATGCCAGAGAAACAGTTAAAAAAGTTAAATGTGATTGTTTCTGTGGATCAAAACTAGGAGATAGGGCCAGGGTGCAGCTGAAGACTGTCATTCAGAACACCTTGCCTTTTTAAGCTGTATGTAAGTATTAATTTGGCAAACATTTTTAAAAAATATCATAAAAATTATGGGCAGTTATTTTTAGAAGAATAAGGAAGAAAATGTGATACATAGAACTAACAGTAGAAGTGATAATGAATTCTAAGTTACAGCAGGACTTATCTCCACAGCTGAATTACTAGACCCTCTGCATGGGGGAATTTCAGCTGGGATTTTCCATTTGCTTTGACAAGCTCTAATGTCTTGTTCTGGATAGAACTTGTGCTGAGCCCTGTGAAACTGTTAAGCACCTTACCAAGGTCAGAAGCAGGTATGGCAAGGGAACTCCAGATTCTAAGAGGGAAAAGGAATTAGGGACCTCCCAGAATAAGCACACACAGGAAGGCCTGTAGCTCAAAGAAATGAGAAATCGGATTAAAAATCCTTCATTGAATGGTTTAAGGCTCTCAGCTATCACACTTCAGTGTCACCTGCTGTAAGAAGATCACACTAGGTGAGATCAGCCCTTTGAGCTGGAATTGTGTGCGTGAGAGGAGAAAGGGAAGGAAGGGAGAGGAAATTTCCCTGGATCAGAATTCTATTCTCATTTAAGCCACCTCTTTTTGACCATACTCAACTACTTCTTTTTTTCATTTCAAACATTTACTACAAGGCCCTCAGGGACACTAAGAGTTTCCCACTGATATTTGATACAGAATTTTAATTTATTACAATTAGTAAATTAAAAAGCCCGTGAGTTATACCCTTCCCAAAGACTTACTCTGAGCAAGTCTTGATGATTTTTGCTCTTCTAAATAAATAGGATCAAAGCCACGTGGTGGGATTCTCTGTTGCACAGAATGGAATCTTACGAGCAGTCTGAGCAGCAAGGTCAAGGTAGAGGGCTTCCAGAGACTGAGACTTGTTGGTATCTCACTGAAACCCTTGCCCTAGTTCTAAATGTGTGTAAATGGAGAAATGGGATTTGGTACACATGATTTTGCTTCATAAATAACCTTAATGGAGACAAAAGGGTACCAGAAAGACCTTTTTATCATTACACAGCATAAAGGCAAAAGCAGGTGGTGAGAGCAACAACACAGTCAGGAGCTTCTGCTTCAGGGTAACTGATGCTGTAACAATGTCCCTTCAGAGATGGGAAGCAAGTATTTTGAGCCCTTTGCATTTCTATTAAAAAGAGAGGATATTTTTGACTGTACAAAAATATTCTCTTAGAGTTGCCTATCGGAAGAGAAGACCTTTCAGAGAAGACTGTACCAGAGGAAGCTCTTAGTAGTTCCTGGAAGGCAACTGGAAAGCTCCTTGCTTTGTTCAGGAAGCATGTGGAAGCTGTGGTTAGATTCAGACTGTCGTCATTGCCGTATAGTTACAGAACATTCTCTTCCTCACAAGCATTCTCTAGACGCTTCATATTGCAGGGCTGAGTAAACCTATCACATCTGAGTGTTAATGACAAATTTTTTTTGTCACCTCACTCAAGAGTAGACTGTTTAATTTAGGACAAGAAAGAAGACCAAGAAATGATTGGATTTCCTGCCCTGATTTATGGAGGATTGTTTTGGGTCAGAAGGTCCCAGCCAGTCCCCATGGAATCTGAGATTTCATTTTTGCAAATTCTGACAATATACGCTTACATTTTCATGGTTATAAAATAGACTACAGTGGTGCTTGTCTTATAATAGGTATTTAAAATACTTTTAAAATTTAAATTTAAGAGAAACCATCATCTTTGAAAGGTTAAAAAGAGTACTTAAAGGAGTAGCATGCATCATCTCAGAAAGGATTTCTTGAAGAATCAAGTTTAGAGTTTAGATTCAAGTTTAGGCACAAGAGTCAAACTTACTGAAGGAGCAAAGAGAGACAAATCTAGACATAGGGGAATTTTTTAAGAAAAAAATTAGAAGCAGGATAGGTGACCCATGTAATACAACCTCCTATAATACCCAGGGCCAGCATTTTACAACACCAGAAAAGATGTCATAAATACCGATGATTTGGCAGCAAGAGCAGCCCCAAGTGGCTTCTTCAAGGTCTATGTAACTTCAGTTCTCCCACTCTTGTCACTTTCTGCTTCACCCATTCAATTTATAGGCGGCAATAAGTCATTCCTCACCCCTCTCTACCCACTAAGTAAGTGGCCCTATGACTGTCTTAGGGGTGGAAATCAAAATCAGAGAGACGAATAAGAAAACAACAGAATTAAGTATATTTTTAGTTAAGTGTCAGGTTGATAGCTCTATGCTATTTAAATAGATTTACAGTTTTGCAAATAGATCATGGCAATTGCCCAAAAACAAATGAGCACAAGACAGACTCAGGAAATTCTATTCTTTAGCATAGGATAAAAACAAAGTAGATCTTGTGATTGTATATGGCTGAATATGCAATAAAAACAAGTGATTTGATCACCCTACAAGTGGCATTGGGACAAGATTTTCTTTATAGATGCACCACAGGATTTGATGAAGAGGATCATAAAAAGAAGACTACAAATCAGTGTGGAGTATAATGGGTAATGTATATCTTTGTCACTGGGAACATCTTTAATCACCTATAAAACTAAAGATAAGAATTGGGTAAAAAATAAAATGGAAAAAAATCATAATTCTTATTCAATATTATCCTTTCTAAAGTTAGTGCAGCAAGCTCTTAGTACCTGCAGGTGTTAGGAAAGTCGCTGCTGCAATCATCTCTGCCTCTCAGAAAAAGCCAGTGAAGCCACCAGCTGTTAGCCCTCTGCCAGTGGCAGTGTCATGAAAACAAAGACTTGATCCACAAGCTGGCTATGTCGTTTAAAATATCTACTCTTTCAAAAAAGACACATATAAAGACTTTTGTAGTTTCTTATATTTTTATAAGCAGCAGGATATTTAAACCTGACCCACTTTTTTTCCTGATATAATGAATTGTCAGCAATAGCTATAATATTAGAGGCAAAATTACTTTTATTCTTTGTGTAGGAAAAAAATCAAATTATTTGAACTGTTACTTTCCTTTTATATATTGGCAACTTCAGAAGGTCACAGGTTGGCAGTGTATTAGTTCTGTTATGTAAAATTGAATCTGTGAAATACATATGTATGGACTTTTTTTGAAGTCAGATTTATATTGTCCCCCAAGTACAGAAGCTTCCTATTCCTTTAAAAGAGAAAATGGAGGAGTTGTGATGACAGAGAAAAGAGCATTTGATTCAACTTCATAAGACTTGAATTCAGAGTTTTAGAACTAGGGGAAATCTTAGAGATAATCTGGTGCCAAAAAAACCCTTGACGTTTCACAAACAAGGAAACTGAAATTTCTGAGGGATTAAAGCTGGGGGCTGGAGGGAGATGGAGCTAGAACCCTGCCATGCAAATCAGTGCTTTTGTCCTTGAAGAGCTCTGTCTCTCTGGACTAGTCAGTACCTTCCTTAGGTATCTAGTAGACAAGGAAATGGAGGAGACTAGATTCCCAGCTCTCACGGTTAAGGTATAACAACTTGCATATTGTGTAATATACAAGGGTATTTTTTAAAAAGGAGGGAACATAAAGGAAATTGATTTCAAATTGAAACAACATCAACATCAACAATAAACCTATGTGCTGGCCATTATTCCCCATCCCCACCACCCAGGGAGCAAATAATACATCTACAAGTCGTATTTCTTCCTGGAGGTACAGAGCCTCACCTAGATTTTCCAAGGTACCTTCAAGCTCTACACATTAGACTGTCTCCAGTTATGAAAGATTCCATGGTGCTCCACCAGGACACACAGCTCTCTCTGGTTTACATTGTTCCCTATCATGCCTTAGCACTTCCCAGTTTTTCCTTTTGAAAGTAACAGAAAAACAAAGCAGCAGGTAAGTCATCAGCATGCTATTGAAAATGAAAACCAAATAAGGCTTTACTGGTCTTCTACTCAGGGGCAGATATTGTATAAAATATGTTTAACATATCTGATCACAATAAATTTTCACAACAGCTATGTGAAGTGGTCTCACTATGTCATTTTGTAGCTGAGTGACTAAATTTCAGAATCATAGAGTGAATTCCTCAAATTTACCCACCTCAAAAATGGAGAAGTCCATTTTCAAACCCACATCTTTTGTTTGGTCCAACATTTTTTCACTTAAACATAATCAATTTTTATTCCAATAAGAGCAGTGAACAAGTACCCCTATAGAAACCTATCTCATGCAATGAAATGAGTCTTGTTTGCTTCCACAATGGTGGACATAAATGTAAGGTTTAACTTGGGAGATCAAAGGAACTGGTATTTGCAGGTTTTCCATACATCATGCTGAATAACAGTTTTAGTATTTTATTACTTGGCAGAAGGCACAGCAACATACAACTTTGTGTGATATTTTGGTTTCTGAAGTTGTACACAATCATTTCATGTTATATTAAGGAGTATTCTTCTATAAATTATTTCAGTGATTCAGTTTCCTTTCTAATTGTTAACATGAGGGATTCTGACTAGGCAACTTGGGAAGGCTTCACTAAGGAAGTGAAATTTGAGTTAGGGATTTAAAAATGTTTAATTACCTGCAGTTTCCCACCTATTACATTAAAGTTTCCTTTTTTCAGGTAAAGTTTCCTGCCCCTTTTCCCAGGTAAAGCTCTGCAAACCAAAATTTTATAAAGACAAAAACACAAAATAAAACAAAAGCCACCTTTAGCGGAATCAAAAATAGATTATTTGCAATATCAATATTTTAAATATATCTTTCATAAATGAAAGAACTATTTTCTACCCTGAAAATGTGAATATTTGCATATTTATTCTTAAGAATGTGGGACACATCTGTAATATTGGAGATGTTGAATATAAATAGAATATTCAGATGAGAATGAGATACTGAAGCAGAATACATGTTTTTCTGTATCAAAACTATACACCAACTTTGATGGCGGCGGTCTCCATGTAATTTGTTGAGTACTCATCTATTTACATCTTTGTTTTGTCCTCAAATCATAAACTAGTCAGGATCCTTAATAGGAAAGCTGGATCCTTAATCCAGAAGCTGGTCTAGGCACATGGATTAAAGCCTGTAAAAGAGAAATAAAAGGAAACGAAAAGTAAACAGAGAAGACACTGATATACTCCACTAACTTAAAATCCCCTAAAAGGTTCTTTACTGATAATGATCTGGTTCTCTGAACCATCCTATTTCAACAAAGTCTAAACTAAATTACCTCTACCCTACCACCTCACTCTGATCTGAGGTTTATATTAGTCTTTGTTTTTTTTCTTTTTTTCCTTTCACTCCAAGATTTCCCTGTCTTGATGTCTCTGAACTTAGGCTGGTAACCTGATTCTGACACCTGGTTGCATTCTTGCTATGACAATTTTATTTCTGTAACCTTGACCATGGCCTGTGCCTAGACTCCTTAAATCAATCCTAGTGAGACTGGTAACAGAGATCTCAAAGCAGAGAAAGGTACATCTCTGGTACCTATGGTTTGAATGTGTCCCCCAAAATTTGTGTGTAGGAAACTTGATCCTCAATGCAGCAGTGTTGCAAGGTGGGGCCTAATAGATGGGAGGCTTTGGGGTCATGGGGGCACTGTACTCATGAATGGATTAACGTTCTTAGTCCAGGAGTGGGTGCTCTCTCTCGCCCTTGTGATGCCTTCTGCCATGTTATAAAGCAAAAAGAAAGCTTTTTGCTGGCACCTCGGACTTCCCAGCCTCCATAATTGTGAGGAAATAAATTTCTGTTCTTTATAAATTACCAAGTCTAAGGTATTCTGTTATAGCAACACAAAATGGACTGAGACAGTCTCTCTAATTCCTCCAATTCAGCTGGCTGTTATATCTCTGATCCTACAAGCACTTGGGCAAAGCCTTTCCCATTTTCTTCATTAGCTGAAATATCTATTGTGTTATGAATATAATGTGGAGTATAATAGGTATTCAATAAAAACTGGTTATTATTATTTTGGCATTTAATTAAATTATTCTCCAAACATATTTATTAAATAACTACTAGGGGGAATTTTTAAAAATGTGTTTCAGTAAACACTGAACAGAAGGATAGATATGGATATAAAAGTATATAGGACATGAATTCTAACTTCGAAGAGCTTAAAGTTTGGTAGGTGTAACTTCTGTGAAAACAAATCAATTACAATTCAAAATAAGATAAAAAATGATAAAAGAAATGAACTCAGAATGTCACGAGTAGGCAGATGAAAACATAGTTAATTTGGGGGTTTTGGGAATGTTTAATCAAGGAAGTGATGTTTGAGTTTAAACTTAAGAGAATGAAAGTCTTTTAATAACAAAATGTAAAAATGTTTAAATGCATCACGTACCAGATTCGGTGAGGGGTCACTGGGGCTGTGCAGAGGGCTTTGGGGGCTGTAGTAGGAAATAGATCAGCACTGAATGTCACTTCTGTGCTGACTCTTGTGGACACAAAGCAACCAGAATGAATGGCCTGCTTTGCAGAGTATATAGTACATCAGGGAGTATCTATTACATTAAACCAAACTCTGTCCTTTTCTGGCACACCATAAATTGCCAACACTTGTAAAATAGGGTTGTAATCCAGGAGCTCCCTTGAGCTGCTGGCTCCCTTTACCAAAGTACAGGCTTTCCTAACAGACAAGGAAATCAGAAGTTTGGTCTCAGGCTTTGGCCTAGGATCTCTCTGGAACATTTCTCCCAGACAGGTAGGTCTTCCTGCATGTGCTGGATCCCCTGTGGGAGCTCTGCTGTGTGGCCTGTCAGCTCCCATGTGGAGCCACAGTACACTTGCTAGTCAACACCCCCCCGCCCCGTCCCTCTATGAATGGAGATCCAGGGAGGAATGGGTCAGAAAAGAGCCTCTTTTTGCCACTGTATTCCTTTGATCTCTATTAGATTAATACTCTAGCCTGCACAAGCACACACAAATATCTTTACTGAAGGGGTAGAGGGATTTTTAGAAAGGAATTTTAGTATAAGCAAATATGAGGTAAAGTCTTAGTTACTGTAGACTTTCCCTTAACTCAAATTCTAAACCATTTGGAATAATGGTGAGCCAAGTGAGAAGACCTCGAGAAAACTTTTGGGACCTACTGAGAAAGGTGTTTACAAAATGGAGAGACTGGGAACTTAGTCCACAGCTCTACATTTGATTATGGGTCATTATTTAACCTGTCTCCTCCGTAATAATCCTAAAATGAAACAAATAATAATACTAGCAAGAAAATAAATGCAGAATGCAAAAATTTTTATTAAGCTTCATATACATAATCATGTTAGCAAAAATAAAGTAAATATAAAATTAATATTATAGTACAAAGAGAAAAATGAAATGAATTTACATTTTAATTACATTAATATATATTTTGAAAAAAATTCTATCTACATATTGGTCTGTCATAGTAATGAGTAACATTACAATTTAGTGCAATTAAATAACAAATAAGAACAAAAGCAATTTTAAAAAATAATAAATTTCCATTTAAAGATATTATTGGAAGTAATTTTATGAGTAAACTAAAATTTGTACTTACTAAACAAATCTATTACCCCTTGCAGTTTATACCTGTTTCACTGTTTAAGATTTTAAAAAATCCAAGTGGTCACAAGGAACAACAGAAGTGAAGTAACTTGTGTTCTGTTCCTTTGCCATTATGATCACTGTGCTGGCACTGTTTATTTAAAATCTACTATTTAAATCTACTATTTAGTACTATAGGGGTTAGAGATACAGACCATACTTGAAGGGAGTGCCAACTATTCCAACCTGTTATGAAGTTACTCTCAAAAACGCATCACTGTACCTGAGGCTATGTCTGTTAGGGGGCAACTGTATACATGGGAATTCTCCAAATTAATGCCTTTATAGAATACAATATTTTTGCTGAAGGATAAGTAACAATAATGTGATACTTTGATGCTTACTATGTATTATTAATACTAAAAAAGAAGTAGAAAACTTGTTTAGAACTTAGATCAACAAACTTTTTTTTCAGGAGATCAGGAAGTCAGCTAGAAAGACCATCACACATATTGGGGAATAGTATGGTGTGGAGGCTCCCAGAAGGGATTTCTGAAGAGATGTTCTATGGAAAAACCAGTATTTTTTTATGTACAACGACATGCCAGTCCCCAAGAAGGAATCAAAACTGTATTGGCTAATTTTTTAGTACATTATTCCTTTCCTTCTTTCTTCTCTTCTCTCCTACACCCCTCCAAACTTGGAGAAGCTAGAGAAATAGCAATAGTGCATGGGAGAGAAAAAGGGGAAAGGTGAAAATTGAAATTACAACACATCCTCATCCTTACTGTAGGTCTCTAATCCGTGGATCTAACTTCGGCTCTAAAAAGGTGATAATCTCAGAATGGATTTAAATTAGCTAGAAATTTTACTAAAAATGGATTTGTTTTTGATATCAGACAGTGACTTAAAATTATGACATTAGCCAATTGCTAAGAGTCCTGATGGAACCTATTACAAAACAATGATACAGAAAAATAAAGGGTGCACTGCAGAGCTCAGACTATCAACAAACTGGTGACAGTATAATCCTGTCCATAAACTACACTAGTCTGTCAATGATATCAGAGGCTGAGGCTGACAAGACTTCTTCAATTCCTCAAGACCATTATACATCTTTGACTTCATTCAAAACATTTGCAGATATGCAGGGTCTTCCTGCTGATGTATCGCCCCTGACCTTCGCTCCACCAACAAAACCTCTTATTTTTTTTTTATTTGAATGCTGAATTTCCAGCTCTCTTACAATCAGATTTGGGAGGCAGATAGCTCTGTAGTCTTCTTGCTCTGGTGTGCTTACCTCCTTAATTATTCTGAAAGTTCCAGATCCAATGCAAAATGGTCTTTTTAGAGGGAAAAGGAGAACACTTCGTTTCTTTCTCTCCCCTTTATTTTCTTACAGTGTCCTCCTTTCCCAATCCACCTCATGCATGGCTCCATGCGAGGAAGAAAGTCACTCCAGGTGCCCTTTGCGATCTGTTCCCTTTAGTCCACACTTCTTATCTGGGGGCTGAGGTTCAGTGCCAGGCTCAGTCCCAGTTGCAGCTAAGCACTCAGCCCACTCTCTCTTCCCTGCTTACTAATGCTTTGCTTAAGCTCCTCTTAGTAATTCTCTTTCCTGCTTTTGTGATACCTGGAGTGTTTTCATTACCTCAAGAAATATCATGCAATTTTCCAAAAATTCTCTAAGCCAAATCACTTTAATTTAAATAACAAATCTATGCTTTACAGCATTTTAATAGGGGTAGTATACTGCTCAGTTTGAAGGGTGTTATGACACAAGTGTGGATACTGATTTGTTTTTATGGTTGTTTCCTTCAATTTTTTTTTTAAAAGCTCAAAATATCCATTGAATGCATTCAAATGTGGAATGAATGAGTCTGGAAGATATTCTTAGCGCTGCAGAGACAAGTGATAGCAGAGTGAGTACAGAACAGAGCCAGAAAGGAGGAAAGGAAGACAAAGAAGACCTTCGTTCATGGGAACTGTTTCAAGTTTAGATATGAATTTGCTGCCCTGTAATTGTTTAAATTTAACATTTTATATTTATGAAGTATTGTTCTAAGCACTTTTTGTGTGCATTATTTTATTTAATATGTACAAACAGCCTTATGATGCATATACAATTATTATCCTTACTTTACTTATGAGGAAACTGAAGTTTAGAATAGTCAACTGAGAGACAGCTGAAGGCATGTAAGTAATACTGAATCCTCCTCCTCCATACTGAGTCCTTATCCTAGAGATTTTTCCACAGTATGTCACCTATTATAATCAACAAAGTAAAAATATTTCTAGTGAGCCTATTTTCCTTAGTGGAGGGTAAGGGAGATTGTGTTGCTTATAGCTACCCTTTGTGTAGCACCTTCTATGTATCAGGAACTTTGCTTATATAATTTCTAAGCATCTCAACTGTCCCGTGGTTAAGCAGAGGTGTGCTCGAGCCAGCTCATGCCAGTTTGTGAGAGTGGACTGTTAAATTTTCAGAACATTTTTGAACCAGTTAATGAATATTATCACTATTAAAAATTAAATTATATAAACGTACATCAAAAATAAATTGTATTAACAGCAAAGGTACTAAATCTGAAAAACCTAATACTTCTTAATTATTTTAGTTCATTTTCTATAAATTGTGCTCTTGGGGTTATTTATATTTTTGGTATCCAGATGGTGGAAACAGTACAATGATGTGCTATTGCACTTCTCTTCCCAACTCCGTGTTCAGTGACATCACATACAGAACTTCAAATTGGCCGTGGTGGGAGTCTTCACACCATGGAAATCAGCCACACTATGAAAGGCCTTAATATACTATTTTGTTGATTGTGTGGATCTAAGACAGTGATGCCACTGATGTAGGTTAAATATAAAAGTGTTAAAAGTGCTGCTGCAGGCTACCCTTAACCTAATTTTCATTAAAACAGGAAATATCCGACCATTTCTTGCTTCTTTGTGTTAGTAGCTATTATATTGTGAATAGCACAAAAAATTCAAGCAACATTCTTTCAGTATTGGAAAACTATTATTGGATTCAGCAAAGAAGCCATTTCTGTCACTGATGAATGAGTGAAATTGTAGTTTAAGTCCTCAGTGCTTCATTTTTGTCTTACTCATTAACATAAATAAAAACATCAGCCAATATTCATGTCAGGACTACAGTCACTTGTCCATGACATGGAGAACTTCTTTGCTAAATTGTATAGTAATCAAGCATTTATTCATAGTCTGACATTATGACACTGTTTTGGTGATTAAATTATAAAATGACAGTGGATTTGTCAGGTTTCATTCTGAAATGTCAGTTCTTGGTGTGTTCATGGCCGAAGAATGACCAGACACACCAAAGTAAGGCAAGCATGGGTGAAATTTATTGAGGGGGAGCAAGATAGGATTACAGAGCAAGAGCAAGACTTAGGTTTACAAAGTGAGATACATACACCGCAGATGAAGACTGGACCCCTTGTTGCAGCAGAAAAAGAGAGTTTGGTTGCTATCTGGGTCTTGTTTTATGGTGTCCAGATAGATGCCTCCCTGTGGTTCAAACGTTAGTATGGAACCACGTTGATCAGACAGTTGGGAACTGCATGACCTGAGTCTTACTGCACATGTGTGTTCTAGGGCACTCTCTAGACTCTATGGTACCTATGCGGCTTGGCCCCAGGGGCTAGAGAGTCCTCTGCATTCTTTTGAAGCTGGCTCACCAAGTTCTGATTGGCAGATTCGTAGGGTACTCCCTCCTACCCCAGGTATGGCAGTTGCTCTGGACAGGTTTAAGGTGAGGCAGGACTAAGATGGGGGCCTGGAGCCCACCCTTGTCCTTCTTCACAGGTGGGGCAATTGCACCCACTTTCATCCCTAAGAAACCAGGAATCCCTCACTATCTACCTAAGAGATTTGTAAAGAAATAGCAAATCACACAGAAATTAATATAATTGCTTAAAATTTGCAATAAAGAATATTGCACACCTTAGTGTTTGTAAATTGTCTAAATTGTCTGTATCAAAAATTTATAATAAATATACAAACATTTTCCCCAGAGAGCCAATGGTTAAAAATTCACTAGCACACCATTGGTATGAGTATTATTACCTGCAGTTTACAGATTACAAAGAGCCTGGGGTTCAGAAATCATAGGTACATGCCCGGGGTAGAACCACTAGTAAGTGTGAGAGGTACAGTTGACTAGCACTCAGGACCACCTGACTAAACACATACTCTTTTCTTCAGGATTTTGATTTAGGACTAACACCTACATTTGTTATGGTGACTTTGCCTTCACTTTGAGGTTTGGCTCTACGAGGCCAGTGAGAATTGCCTTGCCCCTCTCCACTTCCACATTGCAGGTGTTCAACTTCTGATGAAAGGCAGCCGGCTCCTTGCCTGTCTTTTATGTCCTCTCCCCACCATCCCCATCAGGAGAGGAGAGAATCAAATAACTGTGAAAAGAGATTAAGTGTTGAAATAAGGAGAGATTGATGTTCACATCTGCGTTTGACTACTTCCTAATGTGTAATTTTAAGCTTCGGTTTCCTGCCTTTTATGATAGCTGTCTTAAACATCAATATGTGAAAGCTCTTGCTAGACCTAACCCAGGTACAGGTAAGAGGAGCCACAGATTCAGATGCTTCCAGAGACCATGTAAGAGAATGAAGCTGCTGTAATGTTTGATAACAGTATGGTGAGGATGGGTTAGACTAGAGAGTTTACAACTTGTGGCTTCCAAATAAACTTGCTGCAGATCAGATTGAAGCTGGAGTCTTCTCTGACTAAAGTAAGCCCAAGATAACAAAGTAGAGGTTAGTTTTCAGAAACACATAATTTAGAGAAAGATCCTAAAAGAGTACAAAAATCTAACTAGGATTTAGGGCCATCAGAATGTAAAAAGTATCATCAATTTTTTTTTTAATTTGTGTTTTTTTCCTTTAAAGTTGAAGAGAATAGCTTCATTCTGATGTACATTTTTAAATTGACCTGGGCTTTTTCAGCTCCTGCATTTCTAACTCCACAACTCTGCCACCTTTTTGCTTCTACAGACTTCCAGTAACATAATCTTCACTGAAGCAAGGAATAGCAGAAAATCCATCTACTACTGTCAGGTTTTAGTCTTGGTGCACTCATGGCCAAAAACTGACTAGACACACCAAAGTTAGGCAAGCACGAGAATGAGGTTTATTGAGGAGAGAAAGATAGGATTATAGGGCAAGAGCAAGATACAGGTTTACAGAGTAGAGTAAGCAAAAAGAAGGGTAAGGAGAGAGGTTGGCTATGGTCTGCGTCTCATTTTATAGTGCCTGGATAGGGACCTCCCTCATGGTTCAGAGGTCACCATGGAATCATTTTCATTGGATAGTTGGGAGTCATATGACCTGAGCTTTAACTATGCATGTGGGTTGTAGGTCACTTTCTGGACTTTATGGCACCCATGCTCCTTGGCCTGTGGATGAGAGAGTCCTCTGCATTCTTTTGCGGTTGGCTCACCAAGTTCTGATTGACAGATTCGTAGGATATTCCCTCCTCCCACAGCTATGGAGAATTAGGGTGGGGCAGGACCAAAATAGGGGCAACAGCACCCACTTTCACCCCTAGGAAACCCAGAATCCCTCACTATCTACCTAATACTACTTCTATTTACTAGTGACAAAAGCCCCAATTGTTATTCAATAGTCTCTATGTGGCTACCCCATTCCTTCCTCTACTAATGTTTCAAAAGAAAGATAGGATTTAAAAAAACCTTACAATATGCTAACCTGTTTTAAACTGCGGTAACTTTTCAAAATTGGGTCTGCATAGCTCTTAAAAATTTCACTAAAAATTCTATGTATGTAAAATTTGACATGCATTAAAAAAGTACAAAAATGTAGCTGCATGGCTAAAAAAAATAGTAATAAAAAAAAAACCTGTGAACTTTATATCTTTTGTGTTTTGGCCAAGATGGAGTAAAAGAGACCATGTTTGCACACCTGTCTGAAACAAGCATACACACATAAAAGGGAAAATACATAAAAAACCAATTTTCGAGAAACTGAACTTCAGGACATGAAGGACTATAATCCATGGTGGACAGGAATCAAATGAGGGGAGACTTAAATTTGTCCCAGTGTAGTGTGTGAGAGTTCCTGGGCCACAGTACAAGGAGGGGGGAGGCAGGATAGCAGGGAGGACTCAGTGGGTGGGGGAGACAGAGCTGAAAGTCTGGGGAGACCAGGGCAGCAGAGTTCGCAGGATAGAGCACCAGGAAGTACTGCAAACAAATGGAAAACAAAATTTTAAAAATGATGCATATTATTGACAATGGAGACAAATAACATCACATAACTGGAAATAAATCTAAAGAAAAATTAATTGTATTTCTAATGTATATTCATTGTAAACTAATATGTATTATCAAGAAAAATGTAAAAACCCAAATAAATGGAGAAATATACCACGTTAATTGATTGGAACACCCAGTACCCTTAAGATGTCAACCACTTCATGCCACTGGAATGACTAAAACAAGAAAACAGACATGGGTGCTCTCAGTTTAAGAAAATTCATAAAACTATACACTTTAAATATGTGTGCTTTTCTGTATGTATTTTATACTTTAATAAAAAGTTTTAAAAATATTTGATAGCCAACATATCAGCTTCATAACACTCTGTAGAAATGCTACCCCTCCGAAGCTATAAAACTATAAGGTCAGCCAGGCACAGTGGCTCATGCCTGTGATACTAGCACTCTGGGAGGCCGAGGTGGGAGGACTGCTCAAGGTCAGGAGTTTGAAACCAGCCTGAGCAAGAGCAAGACCCCATCTCTTCTAAAAAAAATACAAAGAAATTAATTGGCCAACTAAAAATATATAGAAAAATTAGCCGGGCGTGGTGGTACATGCCTGTAGTCTCAGTTACTTGGGAGGCTGAGGCAGAAGGATTGCTTGAGCCCAGGAGTTTGAGGTTGCTGTGAGCTAGGCTGATGCCACAGCATTCTAGCCCGGGCAACAAAGTGAGACTGTGTCTCAAAAAAAGAAAAAAAACTATAAAATGTTTTATAACCAGAGAACAGAAATAAATAAAGCTAGTCCTCTAAATAGCAGCATATTTTAAATTAATTGCTACAATGGCTGTTACATTGACAAATACAATTTTATAAACCTACTTCAGTTTTTTGACAGCCTATTTTCTCTTTCCAAAATTGCTTCTTTTCCAATTATAAACCACTAAATACTTACTGCAGAGCATTCCAGAAAGTACACAAAGGTAAAGGGAAGATTATAGAAATAAGTTGTACAAAATCCAATATTTTGGCATATATCCCTTTAAATATATAAGTGTATGCGCACAAAATTGTCTATATTTATAAATATATATATAGTTCTGGTCTTCCTTTTAAATATTAGATGCATATTCTATATTTCATTTTATGTTCTGCTTTTTTACACTAATCTTTATGATATGAGTGTTTAAATACAATTTAAAAATCTTCCTAAACACAATTTGAATGGGTCCATAGTAATTCATCATATGAATGCACTAAATTTTAGTTATTCATCTTATTATTTGGAAGCATTAATTTATTTCCAAATGTTTTATTATAGGGAACATTACAGTGAACATCTTTACACATACATCTTTATTAATACTGTTTACTTACGATAAATTTATCAAAAACAAATTATTAGGTTAAAATACATGATTTTTCCAAGACTCCTCAAAAAATATACATTGCAAAACTATTTCTAAAGAATTGGGACCAGTATGCATTGTCAGTAACTGTGTATGAGAATGGTTGTTTCCCTGAACCCTTGCTTAAAATGAGCTTTTTGCATTTGTTTTCTATGTTTGCAATAATTATTAGATAGACAAAAATGGATTCTCACTTTTCTAATTTTTTATTATTAATGAAAATGAATATATTTTATGTGGTTCTTAGTCATTTGTGTTTCTTCTTTTAAGTACTGTGTATCAGGGTGAGCTAAACTGCTGTAACAAATGGTAACCATGTAAAGGTTGAAATAAATAGAGGTTTATTTAGCACAATGTCCAATAGGGATTAAGTTGGCAGGTGGACACATGCTGATTGAGAGACCCAGGCTCCTGTTCTCTGGTGACTCTGCCACGACCTAAAGCCTTGTTTTTGAAGTTCGGTCACGTCACACTAGCTGAAGAAGAAGGAGAATGGAGACATTCACTCTTTGAAACACCCTGGCCTTGAAGTGGCACATCATTTCTCTTCCTATTCCACTAGAGAGAACTTAGATAAAGGAGGCTGGGAATGGGTCTAGCCATGTGCCAGACTACACTTCTGCCACTATTGAAGAAAAAGAGAATGATTTTGTTAGCCAGTTGTTAGTCTCTTCCATGATGTCCTTTGGTCTCTGTAATTGGGAAATATAGTGAATTTTCTCCACTAAATCTTTATGTATAAAGGACAAAAAAAATTTGATGTATATGTTACAATATGTTTTCCGACTTACCATGTTTTTGCCTTTGAATTGTAATAATGCACAGAACGCTTTACTTGTTATAATAACAACATAAATTATTTCCTTTGAATGTCTTGCGTGGCTTTTATATGTAGAATTTAATTTCCCCTCTCAAGATCAGTAAAATAAACTTCCATAGTGTCTTTCTTTTTCCTAATAGTTTTATGTCTTCCATTTAATGTTTTAATACCTCTAGAATTCATTTTGAAAAAGCAGCATTGTTGAGGAGTAGTCAGTTAACAATACACAAATTTTCCCAGCATAGTTTATTAAATAATTCTTCTTCCAAATATTTTATGATACCATTTATCATACATTAATTTTTTACATCTGCCATGTCTATTTTCTAAGCTATCAAGTCCGCTCTCTTTGAGTTGCTACATGGTCTCTGGGAACTACATGTTTCTAATTAATGTAGCTTTTTATTTTTACATCTAGTAGGACATTTCTCACATGTTTGTCTCAAATTGTTATGGCTATTTTTGTCAGAAAATAGCCTTGAAATCACCTTCTAAGTTTCCAAAATTTATTGATATCTCTGTCTATCTATCATTTTTCTATTATCTATTTTCCTCATTGAGATTCTTGTTGAATTGCATTGAACATATAAATTAATTTAAGAAGCATAACATTAAAATATTCATTCTCTTTAATTCAGGAATATACATGCCTTTCATTTATTTAAATTTTTTTTAATATCCCTTGATAAAGATTTCATGTTTTTCTTTAACTTTTTATGGGAGACGGATCTCTTGTTGCTTGCAGCCACAAGTAGTTAGATAAAACAATAAACATTTACTGAGTGTTCATGATGTTTCTGGCACTGCGTTGGTTTCAGGGATTACCAAAAATGAAAAAGTATAGTGCTATCCTGAAAATATTTTCAGGACAGTAGTTAAGGCAAAAATATAAACACATTGTTATTACATAACACACATAGGATCACCTGAGAGAAAGATGCATTTTGAAATCTTTCTGTAGGATATCTCTTTCCAAACTTTCCTTCCCATTTCTTTACACACTAGTCCATGCAGCAAATACTTTTGTGTCTACAGGAGACTCAATGTTACATTCCCTCTTTGATGGTCAAGAGAAGTAGAGCATGGCCTTTGTCCTTGGGTGGCATGCAAGCAGCAAATGAACAAGATCAAGGCACCCTCAGCAATGCTAACACATTTGTAAATGATGGAAATCACTCAGCATTTCATAATTACAAATCCATCCCTCATAAATATCAACTGGTAAAAGCTGAATAATTCAAATGAAGATAGAAGTTAGAGGTGGTAATTATTCTTCAGATATACCGTCTAACCTATTTTGTTCTTAACTTTCGTACTTTTTTCAATAACCTTTTATCTGATGATTTTTCAAATTGAATCAATTTTTAAATCTTCACCTTATCCAATTATTTCCCCCTTCGCCATAATAAGCAAGTGCTGACTTTCCCCTTTTTGATAAACTTGATAAACCATGGTAGAGAAAATGAAAGCAGACACGTGAAAACAGTGTGAGGTGGTTTTAAAAAGGCAGGTGTTGGGGGAACCAAAGCAGGAGTATGCAGAGCCTCTTGCTGTAATCGCCCTACCTGCCCCAGCTTCCTGTGAAACACTTGGGCTTGCTCACTTGTGCTGACGCTTGCTCACACAGAAGAGAAGTTACATTTTGCTCCTGTTCTCATTCTCCAGCTTCATATCTGAAATCCTGACTGAGAGCATGTGATCAGGTGCAGGCTCAAGACACCAAATTGCCTCCTTAATGAGATCCCCTCATCTTGAGCTATTCTCAGAGTATGTCTATCAATGTCTATCAAAGGCTAGACATTTGTCATGTCCATAAACTGTCTCTAAAATGTTACTTATAGCACCAACTAGCTAATGCTAATGATTTTATTCAAGAGGCGTGCCTGGTTAAAACCAGTTTAGTTAAAAGCAGCACCTCTCTAGCCAAAAACGAACAAAAATATACCTGCATTTTAAAAGGAGATAGTATGATTCAGAGCTTTTATTTAAAATTATTCTTCAAAAAATTTTTCCTAAAATATTGGAAATATCTTTCCAGAAGCTTACGCTGATGTGCAATTTTCTAAATTAATATTACAATTTTGAAAAGGCAGTTCCTGCTCCTTAAGAGATCTTTTATCCACAGCCCTGACTCTGGACCTGGAACCCAGTGGGTACTCAGTAAACAGGGAACTGGATTTAATTAAGCCCAGATAGTCTCAATCTCTCAATGTAGAGTTTTCTGTTGCAGTTGAAAGTTAACTCTAAAAACCAGGACATAAGGAGTCATTGTCAACCTGGTCTCATATAAGTGCTTTTTAAACTTTTAGTAGTCATAGTGGAATTCTAGGCTAAATCATAATTTTTAGAACTTTAATAAAAATATACTCTCAGTCTACTATTATCTCTGTGACTGCAAAAGGTCTGCAGATAATATATTCTCTAGAGTCTGTGACATTAATATGGGCTCTTTAACCTCTATCATGGTACATTCAGAGTTTCCTCCAGGGAAAAGATGTAGATGTTTTCTGTTTCCTGCTCTGTCTCCATAAAAACATGCCAGTGCATAATAATGATGGCGTTAGTACTTGTGATATAGCCATCAGCTCAGAAGGGATTAGTAACCAGGGAAAAGGAGTCTCTAAATGAGTTGTAATGGTGATCATGAACAATAAATTAAAATAAAGGGACATGAACAAACAAAAACCTTCCACAATCATATCCGGAGGTGGGAAAGCGTGATGAACTAACTTTAATTGATTTTCTTCCTTAAATTTTCAGGTTTGAAAGGAAGTAATACACAATGAAAAAGTTATAAAGAAATGAGATATAAAGCAAGTTAAATTTATTCTATCCTTGTGGATTTCATGTCTGAGACGAGCAGGTTAAGATGTGGAGTAGCCCATGCAGCCTCTCAGCAGGTTGAAAGGACTGGGGACGAGACAAAAGTCATGAGGGTGCACCAGGTTGCACTCCTCTAATCCAGCCTGCAGCTGCTTTGCCTTCCTTGGCCATCACTCATTCTTAGCTTCTGTTCTCCCCCTCTCAATCAGCTTCCACATAGCACTTCCTGTTTAACCACTCACACTAACCCTAACTGCATCCCTTCCAACAAGCCACTGCTATTGTTATGGAGCGCATCTAACACTTGCCCGCTCTGTTTCTTGCATGGCTCTTTAATGTCTCTGGTTTTGTCCTGACATGCCACTTGTCACTATGTCAACACACAGATGACCCAAGCACGATGTAGGTAACTATTAAAGACTAAAACATTTTATTTATAACTCCATCTAAGAAGTCAAGAAAGCTTCTTTATTTCTTTTTTTTTTTTTTAAGTCACCTACAATCCTTGGTGCTTTTAATAGGTTAATTTATCTTCAAAATATTTGTCACTGAATCATGTTATGTGCTAAGTGAGAGTTTACCCCACTTGCAAGGTAACAAGTTAGACTGATACAGTTTCATGGGTGCCAATAGAAGACATGAGACTCCTCTGTCAGAGATAAAGAACGTTATTACTCATAGCAATAGCAGTAGCCAGAATAGCAGCATTTGTGCCGGTTTCTTTAGTCCCAGTTCCCACAGTGTGACTTGAAGAGGACTGGGTGATACTTGGCCATGCAGTGCGTTGTGTCTCCCAACACATGAGACTCAGGCACGTGTGTTGCTTTATAGAGTAAGTTTGCAATAGTTCAGAATAATTTGAGCTCACTTTGGGCGTAGTTTGTAATTACAACCTGTGAAGGACACTGTATTTCTGTGTTGAAATAGTTAGAAGCACAAGAAACATAAAGATGAAGAAATAGAACTTGAGTTATTTCAATTATGCCATTCTATGTGACTATCTGGAGTTTTTAACTGTGTTTAAAATTGTTACATCGAAGAGACATTTGAAAGCTGCTGCAATTAATCCTGGGGATAAAATATGTTGACATTTCTGGAATTTACTGTGAAATGAGATTTTACAAGTTTCTTTCAGATGTATTCTCATGTTTAAAATTTTTCCTAATAATTGGAGTATCTGTTGCTTTTAATGAAAATAATACTTTTTGAAATTAAAACTAATGAAACTTGTTTTTAATGAAGTGTAAATGAAGATTGGTTTAATCTATCTATACTGTTTGTTGAACATACAGCAAGAAACCAATTGTCACAAAGTCACTGAAAAATTTGTAAAACTGAAGTCTTAAAACAGAAAGTTTAATTTTATTATTCATTACTGTGACAGGCCAATATGTAGGCACAAGTTTTTCTTCTTTTAAAACATTTATTATTGTACTTAAATAGTATTAAACTATTCCTTTTACTCTTTTCTGTACTTTTATAGCTATTTTTAATTAAAAATTCTACTGGCATGATTACATATATATGAAGTTAAATAAAAGAAAACCTTCACTGTTTGCATTTCTTTTCTGACCATTAATTATTTGTTTCATTTTATGATTATTACTGAACATAGTTTTATTGTACAGAAGACAGGGATAATAAAACAAACAAATGAAACTAGCTTTTCTGGGAGTCAAATGTGCTAGTTAGTATAGGGCCATCAACAATGAGCCAGCACAGAGATGATGGCAAACTATTTGTCTGGAAAAAAGTAACTGAGGCTTAAGTATTAACAAAATCGAAAGTGACTGAAAATAATAGGATAGTTTAGGACTGTTAAGAGAGCCACTCTTTAGAGTGAAATAGGAATTCTGCAGCTCACAGACAGTATGGAATGATCAGACTGTTTCTTTATCGTACCTCAAGAAGTCAAAGCTCCTCATTAATCAGTTACATTATGCTTCCTTGTTCTAGCTGTCATGCAAGAGTCCTTGACACAATCTTTCCCTAGAACCTTGGTTACATAAATTACCAAGTCCTTAGGGTGCTGTACATATACAGTCAATTAATATATGCCTCATTTCGCTTAATTGTCACAATCATTTCAAGATGCAATTATTGCACCCATTTTATAACTCAAACCATTTATTATTATTTTTAAAAAATTAGGGGGTACAACTTTTTCGTTACACAGATAAATTGTATCCAGGTAGAGTCAGGGCTTTCAGTGTCACGAGAGTCGTGTATGTTGCACTTGATAGGTAGATTTTTATCCTCCCCTGCTTCTTAATTTCCAATGTCATTACTGCCCTTTATGACCACACATGTCCTTCCTTTAGCTCCCACTTGTGAGAACAGGTGGTATATGTTTTTCCATTCCTAAGATAATTCACTTAGAATAATGGTCTCTGGTTCAAACCATTTCCAAGGTAAGTTCCAAAGTTCAAACCTTCCAAGGTAAGGATAGTCAAACATCCTTACCTTGAGAAGTTAAGCCAGAAATAAAACTTTTCTAAAGAGCTTCCCCCCAAAATGCACTGCGGCTTCTGATCACACGTTAAAATAGCTGAGGTAGAATTCACTAAACTAATGTAAATAGCTACATATAACCGGTATATTGTATGCCTCCACAGGACTTATATTCATTATTAGAAAAATATTACTACAGAAGTGAAATTATACCTATCATAGAGATAGATAAATTGTACTTATTATTAAATGGATTAGAGTTAGAGAAAAAACCAAGATCACACATAGATTAGATTTCTTCTCCAATTTTCCTAAGTATGATGTTTTAAGCAATCTTTAGCCTATGGATATTCTTATTGCTTCTTTCGTCACATAAAAATTCATGATATATATCCAACTAAATTTTCGTAAATATGACACTTTTAAGATTCTAGTAAACAAATTTAGTGATTATGCTATATCAAACTTAATGAAGCATTGTAATTATCACTCCTTTATTGTAGCATGAAATTCCATCCTATATGGGAGGGCTAAGGGAGCAGGTTGATGTGCCGCCTCTTCTACCCCTCTTTAATGAAAATGAAGATATAAATATGTTCTTCAATGACTGAAAATTTCAAAGGAAGATGCAAAATACCTGCAGATATTGACAGATCCTAAATCTCTCAATCTAAGTGAGAAGGGAATATTAACAATTAAATATATCTTCCCAATGAATAGAAAAATAAGAAAAAGACTGGTTTCAAACATTATTCTATTAATGCCAGATTTATCTTATATTTTATTTTTAATTATATTACTTCAACTAGAAACAATGGTAAAAATAATCCAGAAATTCAAGGAAAATGGAAATGATTAGAAGCCTTAGGATGGGAGAAAACACTACTGGAGCTCCTTAGTAAACAAATAATAGCTCTAGGTATAAGTGGGGTTTTAAGGGTAACCTCCACTCTGTAAGAAATTTATCACAGTGTTTTAGAGCCCTTCTTGCCCTATAATTCTACCTCTTTACAGTGGTATAAAATAAGCAATATTAAGAAAGATCTACATCTGTAGTCAGTCTTGGGACTAGACAATAATCAATCCTATATATGCCAAGCATCTCCCAAAACCTTTTGAAAGGTTCTAAAGTATCAGGCAAAGAAGTAATTCTTCAAGGTAACAAAACAGGAGAGGAGAAATATGACCAGTCTATCACCCTCATTAACACCTGTGCAGACCAAGTCCTTTTTAGACTACTTCAATAGTGTGACTTATTTAGAAGCCTCCTTCCTAACAGTTTCTCTCTCCCTGGGACACATACATCCAAAACACACACACACACACACACACACACACACACACACACACACACAAGACTGGTAGGAAGGAAAACAAAGTTTTCTAGATGCATTAATATTCAGGCTGGAGAAAGAACACATGACTCCAGGTAATTTGTGGACAGTCCCAATGCCACCTCTTCAGACCACTTGGAAATACAATTGCTGGATAGTGTCTTTTATGGGCTAAATTGTGTTTCATCCAAAATTCATTGGTTGAAGCCCTCAGCATGTGACCGTCCTTGAGACTTTAAAGAGTCCTTAAAGAAGTAATTAAGTTAAAATGAGATCAATTGGGTGGACTTATTCAATATGACTGATGTTCTTACAAGAAAAGGAGATCAGGACATAAATAAACAAAGAGAAAACCACGTGAAGACACAGGAAGAAGATGGCCATCAACAAGCCAAGGAGCAAGGTCTCAGAAGAAACAAACCCTACCAACAACTTGATCTTGAACTAGCCTCCACAATTATGAGAAAATAAATTTCTGTTGGTTAAGCCATCCAGGAGGCTTAATGTTATTATGCCTGTGTTATGGCAGCCCGAGCAAATGAATACAGCATCCATGCACATCTATCAAGGTCCAGAACTTTACTCATTCTTTCATTTATCAAATGTTTTTGGAGTATCTGGCATGCACTGTGCTAATTTTTCAGGCTACACATATGAATAAGGAAATAAGGTCTTCAACATCATCGCCTTTCTAAATTTTCATGGAAAAAGCATGATGCCACAATGATATCAGTGAAAACCCAGTACTCTGCTTTCGAATGACTGATTCCCCCAGAACATTGGCTTCCCTCTCCTCTATGTTAAGAAGCTTCTTTCCCTAATCCCTTATTTGAATTATCCATAACCACAAGCAGCAACCCTGCAAGCTTTCTGACCTTTAAATAAACATCTGAACAGATGTTCACCTCACTAATAAACAAGGAAATGCAAATGGAATAAAACAATGATATGTGATTTTTTTTACCCTTCAGATTTACATGCTTTGAAGGTGCAGGTTATGTTTAAATTATCTGCAGAAACATTCTCAAAATATATCAATGTGATACTATTATTCCTTGAGATATTATAAATAATGCACAAAGAATGAGTAACTTTATTTTTCAAACTGTGGGTTAAAGAAAGAAAAAGGATATTATACTCCTCAGGGTCTTTAATCTGCTAATGTGCCTCAAGAATCTCTCCAACAGTGATTATTAGTGTTAGCTACAAGTTAAAATCACCTGGGGACTTAAAAACATTCTGATGCCTGAGTCTGACCCCCAGAGGTCTATGCTAATCGGTATGATGTGTGGCACAAGAATCAGGATTTTTAAAGGCTTCCTATGTGATTTTAATGGGCAACCAAGGTTGAAAACCTCTATATTCTGTATATGGAAAGAGATAGAGGATGTGGAGTTTCCCAAAAGCTTTTTTTTTTTTGTTTTGTTATTTGTTTCTTTACCAATCACCCACCTACTAGCAGCTTTTAGGGTAGCATTATTTTGCATAATGGTCTTGGTGTTTGCATAACAGGTTAGAAGAGGTTTTCTCCGGCATGCAAAGGGAATTATTGCCATTTTAGCAGTTGATGACACTCTCTTTTGTGGTCCCCTCTGGCTGCCATTTCCATCACATTTAGACCTATCAGATGCATTTGATATTGTTGATAATGGGATTTGATAGTTTGATTATGATCCCTGTTACAGGTACATGTCTAAAGCATTCTAACATTCAAAATCTGCAGAGGGTTCAGGACTTTTATTGTTTAAAGGATCAACATACTTGAGCATAAATCTATTACACTACTATAAAAGAGAGATTGGACTGATAACAGGTTTCCCCCGACCCAGAATTAGTGTAAAGTGGTCATTCCATGCTTCACCCCTCTGGTTAAGCTACTGAAATTACAGATCCCTGCTACTTCTGTTTCCTCATTGAATTTTCTAATGTTTTCAATAACCAAGCAAACCACTAAAGAAAGACTTACAAATTCTGCATAAGGAGCTTTTTGTGGCCAAGCTCATTCCCTTAAGTCTTGCAATCCTCAGTCTACTGTGAGGACAAAAACAGGGCTGCCACCTCCCTGTTCTGCTATGCTGCAGAAAATATCTTCTCCAGTCACATATTTATACTCCAAACCTTCTTTTCCACCAATCTTCGCCATCTCTGCTAATGATGGCAGTATTTATTTACTTAGTTGCTCAGGTCAAATGTCATCCTTGATTCTCCTCTTTCTTATATATACCCCAACACTCAATTACCAAGTGCTCTACTCTCAAACATAACTGGAATGAGCCAAGTTCTCATTGTCTCCACCACTATAGCTATAATCCAGGCCACCCTCTTCTCTCACCTGGACCACTGCTCCACTCATAATATCCACCTATCTCTAGGCTGTGTTCACCTCCTCAGCTCATTATCTACATAGCAGCCATTTATATTTGTCGTTCTTCTATTTAATACCTAATTCATTTTGCACATATTATGTGATAGTAATAGGTACTCTTCTAGGTCCTGGGAATAGAGTAATGACTCAAAAAAAAAAAAAAAAAAAAGGAAAAAATTCTTGCCCTGGAAGAGTTTCCATCCCAGTAGGAGAGCTAGACAATATGCTAAATATAGAAGTAGCATATACAATACATTAATGCTAAGTGTAAGAAACAAATAATGCAGAAATAAAAGGATATGAAATGTTGGAAAAGGTAGAGGTAAGGATGAAATCTGAGATAAGGTGTCAGAGAAGTCCCTTTTACTGAGGTGACCAGAATTATCTTTCCAAGGAATCATTCATATTGTACCACTCCTGTGCTTAAAGTCTTTTCTTGGTGTTCATTGAAAATAGAACAAAGCCAAACACCTCAACCATGGTCTACAGGGCTCCTTATAATCTGAACTCTACATACTGTTTTAACCATCCTCCCATGCTCTCCTTCTCATTTTTGTGCTCCAGCCAAACAAACCTGCTCCCAGTATTCACACATGCCTGACTTTCCTACCTCTGTCCTATTATTTAGGCTTTAGTCCCAAATTTCAGCTCTTCAGATTAGATGACTTTCCCTATTTATCATCAACTATTCTATTTCATAGCCACATATCACTTGCTGAAAATTATTTTATTTGGCTGTTTATTTGTTGAATGGATCAGTAGATTTATTTTTATGGGGACTCTGTCACAAAATTTTCAGGGAAAATACCCATAGGATTCCTGGTATAGAAATTTTTATCATCTGCAGTATTAATTTCGTTTTCAGATGTAGCTCAATGACCATAATTTCATGCTTCTACTTGCTCATTGTTCTTTTTATTATTGCCTTTATCTTAAATGAAAGTATTATTTTGTGCTCACCTAAACTGTATAGGAATTTCTAGTCAATATGAAACACAGCATTCAGTGTCTAGAACCAGTAATAAATATGTTTCTCATCCTTACGACACTATGGCTACATGGAGAACCTATGAATCTCAATATCATTGTCTATATTAGTTTCCACAAAAATAGAATAAATTTTTTTACTTAGTGGTAATCAAATAGCCTGCTGATAAATTAACAGAGAATTCAGTGCTTAACATGTTTAGAACCCTCTAAACACCAAAGCACTAATTCTCCCATTTTGTAATCTTCCAGCAAGTGTGATGTTGGGAGTAACCCAAGCCAATTTTAAACAGTAAAGTTAATATTACTCAAATGATCTCACTTCTGTTCAAGAAAAAATTGCTTCCTAGCAATCTGACAACACATTGCTAAATTGAATGTGGCATCTCTCTGGCATATTTACCAGTTTTTAAATCATAAACCAGACAAACTGGGATTTAAAGCAACACAATACAAACCAAAAAAAGAGCCCCACATCCTTCTGATTTCTAACCTGTTAAAAGAAATTAAATAGATGTTGGCATTTACATAAAGCTTAATTGGACCTTTAATTTGCTTCTAAGCATCAGATGTAGTCTTTGATATGTGAAACCTAAGAAGGAGGATCAGAGTTAATGCTTCTTAATCCAGTGCAAATTGTTCACAAAGATACTGAGGTAGATAAGTAAGTCTGTAGATAGAAAACACCCCTTATCCCTCCTTGGAGGGTAGAATTTCTTCAAAGTAAGTGCATCAGTCATCTTATTTTCCTGCTTATCTTTTATGTAAAGGAATTTTCCTCCATTTTATAATTATTTTTTACCAATACAAAGCTTTTCTATGGAAACTTTGAGAATAAGCTTCTTTGAGAATGAGTTTCTTAATATTGGCACTTCATTGATCATGTCTATTAATCAACGTGAAATTGGAGATAAAGCAAATAACTAATTAGTGAATTTACACAGAAAACCGAGCTCAGAATAATATCACTCTCCCGGAATGCTACCTTACCTGGCTCTGTCTCCATTACTCTACTCCCTGGTGATAAATTTTGCTGTATTTGTAAATGGTGCTAAAGTGACATGAACAAGGTAAAGCATTTATATGACATAGCCTCTCACAAAAGAAGATGTTCATGTAAGAACAGATAAGAGAGTGAAAATTTAGGAAGAACGCCATCATCCCATGAGTTTGATGATCATATCATCAGATCTTTGTTTTCTATCTGTTTTGACTTTCTTCTTGTCCATTCCCGGGTTAAATCATTCCCTGTGAGCTTCTATTATAATCTCAGCAACCGTATATTTATGTTGTTTTACCACAGCTCTTAGATTAGAGAACAATCTTGGCTCAAAGAGGCAGGTTGGGTCATTCACAGCTGCAATTTTAATGTCAACTCACTGGTGGGTTACAGTCTTAATACCTCTCCATACAAGGAGAATTACAACATCTTTTCTTTAGGTTTTTAAAAAATTTCCATAGAATGAAAAGTATGATATTGCTTAACAGATAAGTTGATGAATGCCTGCAGTGGAAATGTGTATATTTTTGCAGTCCCATTTCAAAGTTAATGATAAACAAAGCAAGCAATGTGAAAAATAACAGTGAGGTTTGGGTTCGGTTCAGTAAAAACAGGTTAAATCCAAATTTAGGTTCTTGCCACGTGATTAGCCAGGCTCCAGTTGTTCCTAGGTATTGCAGCACATATGGTCTGCAAGATCACCCACAGTCTTCAGGCCCCCTGTTAAATGACCATATGGACTGGCTGAAGTCCCAGGGAGCAAGAGGGCTACACAGACATTCCATTGCCCAGCATTGCAGAGTGTTTTTGCTTTGTGCATTTACCAAAGTATATTTTCCTTAATTATAGGTTTTTTAAAACCCATAATTTGGTACATTTTAAAACATTTTGATTTTCAAATTACATTTAAGCTCTTTCCACTGACTATAGCAGATACCATTTCATTGAATAGCAACAATAATATATAGTCAACTAACACTATAAAATAAAGTTTTACAATTTTAATAATATTAATTGAAGATTTTTAGGCTTGATCAAATTGTGATGTTTCTCCTCACTTAAGTGTTCAATTAAATATTCTTTGTGAGAATCTCATTTTAAACTATTTTGTATCTACTAAAAAATCCAAATACAAATACCGCATATATTTTATTTTTAGCCTTTATAATTTTATAGTACCAATGTAATTATATATATTATATGTTATATAAAAGTATATATTATATAGAGGTATGTATGTTATATAAAGGGGTATGCGTGTGTGTGTGTATCTATGTATCTATCCATCTATCTATTTGTACTCTGAGCTTATAGAGTAGAAAGAAGTAAAATGATTTAAAGGTATACTATGTGCCAGGCCTATTTTTGTACTTTTAATATATTATCACATCTAACTTCTGCAAGATAGGAAAATTAAACATAGGGCAATAAGATTTCAGAAAGTTTAGACTGAATCATAATTTATGTTTTTATTTGCTCTTTCATCCTTCAAATAATGTATTAAGCTATATAATATATTATAAATTTATAAATTAGTGGTCAAATTGGTCTTTAAATGGACATAATTATAAGGCAGGATAAAAGAGTGGAAAGAATAACAGCTTTTAGATCAAATCAGACCTGAGTTCTAATCTTGTTGCATGATCTTGAGCAAATTATTTCATCTTTCTCATCTCTAAAATAGACGTAGTAATATCCACTTGATACGGTTGTCTTGAAGATTAATTCAAATCACTTACGTAAAACTCTTGACCCGTGACAGTAAATGCTTGCCCCTTCCTCTTATTAGTTTTAATATTTTGCAATTTACCTGTAGTCTTGGAAAGCTAGTTGCTTGCAAACATCAGGATAATAATTTCTATTATCAGGGTGATTGTAAGAATCTTAAAAGATTATATGTGTAAATTAAATTTAATACACAATAAATTGTTATTTCTGCTGCTTCTTAGGAAACAATGGAATAAGATCTGGGAACAAGGAACCTAAATCATTGTTTAAAAGGTATTATTATTGTGGATATCTACAGTGAATTAAAAGTAGTGATTACTTCCCTATCCTGACCTTCAAGATAAATGTCCTCACGTCTGTTTATATAAAACCTGGAATGACAAATTTTAGAGGAGTTGGGTAGGGTGAGGGTGAGGCTCTTCTATCAGTAACACTTTTAGATTAGGAACTGCAAGTGCACTGCCCCGAATGGTTATTAGGAGAAATCTTGCCGTGTATTAATACCGCCTGATCATTGACAAGTTGAAACCAGACTAGTCTGCCCCCAGACTTTGGCAAACTGCTGCCTTTATAATTAGGTTTGCAGAATTTAATCACAATTTTGATGTGCTGATAAAAGGTAACATTTCCATCCACATATGATTACATGTTCTTCCGAAATTCTCACCTACTGGTTGTCAAGTTCAGTCATGCTGTCTTAGGAAATCATGTCCTTTCTTTAACTGCCGGCTGCTGGCCCTCATTCACAGCTGGTGGAATTTGTGACTGGTGAAGTATGACGTCTGCTCTTGGCCAGAGCTGGGTGAAGCTCCCAGGCTGACCCGGTCCCTTCTTGACTCTTACTGCCTCAAGATTTCCAACTCTGCACACTTCTTCCATTCAGTGTCCTATCCCAGTCATTTACCTGCAGTCTTTGTTGCCACAAAGGACTGGATGGCTGGTCCTTTACACCTCAACTCAGCATCCATGCCTCATGGGAACTTTGGATAGTTTGAGAGAACTGAAATGATTCATTCACACCTTTAATTGTTCACTGAGACTTCAAGTCTATGTCATCATGCCTCAGGTTATTTAGGGGAAGCTAAAGAAAGTTATCTCTTTCCAGAGTCCAAAACTAGGTGTACAGGCTAGAATATCCCCACACACATCTGTAATGAGACCCTTACTTATAAACCTTAGTGAGCTAAGCACATAGAAAGAAAAACCTGGACATATAAATCTGGTTAATTCTCTCTCTCTCTCTTTGTGCTTGTCCACTTGTGCCATGAGCCCCAGGAAAGAGCTTGAGTTTCCTTTTACTATCCCTATAGCAAATCCGTCTTCTATCTAACTGTAAAGCCAGTTTAAACCGTTGATAATGATAAATAAGAACTGCAAGAATTTGGAAAATCCTTTTCCAGAAAAATAGCATAGCTTGAAAGTATATTGTTCTACTTTGAGTGTCCAAAGCTGCGTATTGTCCATGGTTTTCTCTTTACATTCATATTGTGAGAGTCTTAATTTCTCTCCCCTAACTTTTTCTCCCAAAAGATGGCTCTGGGGAATTAGGGTGACATTCCTAGTCATGAAACCACTGTAAAAAAAATACATATTAATAATTGTGTTTAGATATCACCCCTAGTAAACATGGTAGATCTTGGTTTAATAAGGTGTTGGCTTGGAAGACGTTTTATCTATTCTTATTTTAATCTAGCAGGCCTAGCAAGGTTGGTTAATAAAAGAAGCTACACAGAAAGGTATTAACATTAGCTATCATTTCTTTTCCTACTACAAAATGAAATTCAGCACTTACTCTAGAGATACTCTCGAGTATCTACTGTGATCCTGGCACTGTACTACTGCTGGTGATACAGATATGCAAGATCCTGCCCTCCTAGTCAAAGAACTTGCCATCTGTTAGGAAGGGAAAAGCAGCCCCAATATAATAAATGTAAATGCTCTTGTGGAATTCTTAAGTCAATGCCATGAGAAGCACACTATGGGAGACTGTAGTACATTGTGTTAACTTCTGTGCCCTGTACTATACTTACTAAAGTGCTTTAATTCAATTCTGTTGAATTCATTTGAATGCTTCCAAATGTGCCCAAATCAAGAAAGAAATTTCTCAGAATTGAATAACAAATTACTAGGAGTATCTCTTACTGTTTCTAAGATTTTGAAATTCTGTCTGGAGAAATAAGAACATACATTGCCTTTGCCCCACCAAGTCAGAGCTTCAAGCTTTGTATCCTGTAATATGCTGAAATAAAAATAAAAAAATAAAATAAAATAAAAATAAAAAACCATGTAAGTATGGCACATCAGAGTATTGTTTGCAATAAAATTTTGGAAATTACCTAAATTCCACAAAAAAAGAAATATGAACAATATTTTCTTATCTTTCTTCTTTATTGGATCATATTAATAAAGCACCCCTATTCTAAAACATCCAACAAATCATTTTTTAAAAGTATGTGGCTCTGAATATGGTCACATCTACCTTTCTGAAATTTTTTAGACTATAATGCTATGTTTTTGCTTACCTGCTTTTGATCACACTTGAAGAAAATGGGAGTTGCAAGAAATATTTATCTGACCTAAAGCTTTCAATGAATCAAGAGAGTCTCAGGAATCAGATTCACAGCAAGAAGAATGCACATTCTGACCAGCAATTGTTTAGCCTACCATGTGACATTAAGCGCGCGCGCGCACACACACACACACACACACACACACACACACATTATTGAAACTACATTATTGAAACTTTTCTTCTCTATTAGAAAAAGTTTTACAAACCCAAGGCACGTTCTTGCAAATTTTCAGCCTCAGAGTCACAAGAATCTTCCAAAATAAGAAATTTGCTTAGGATTCCATTTGTTTTCACACTTTCCTAATTAAAAACCTGCCCATGTACTACAGCTAAATTTAGATGACAAACACTAGTCAGGGGTATTTTAAAGTTTTGATTTTCAGTTTGAGGCTTTTGAATTTGTGTTTATATGGGGAATAGTTCTTCTGGGCTTTTTAGCAGCAGTCCCCAACTTTTTAGGCACCAGGGAACAATTTCATGGAAGACAATTTTTCATGGACTTGAGATGGGGATGGAGGATGGTTTCTGGATGATTCAAGAGGATTCCATTTATTGTGCAGTCAAACCTCTCTGCTAATGATGATCTATATTTGTAGCTACTCCCCAGAGCTAGCATTACCGCCTCAGCTCCACCTCACATCATCAGGCATTAGATTCTCATAAGGAGCACACAAACTAGATCCCTTATATGTGCAGTTTACAGCAGGGTTCGGGCTCTTTATGAGAATCTAATGCCGCTGCTGATCTGATAGGAGGCAGAGTTTATGCAGTGATGTGAGTGATGGGGAGTGGCTATTAATATAAATATAGATGAAGCTTCACTTGCTTGCCCACCGCTCACCTCCTGTTGTGTGGCCCAGTTCCTTAAAAGGCCATGGACCATTACAGGTTGGTGGCCCAGGGTTTGGGTACCACAGTTTCACAGCATATAATTTTAGAACATTTTTTTCTATCTCTTGTCAGGGAAGGAAAAAAACAATAGGTAGCAGCAGGTTCCTGTACTGTAGCAAGTTATTGTTGCAAATCTTTTTATTCCCAAATCTTCTGGCACAAAGATTTCATAAAGAATAAGAATGAATCAAAATTGGCAGAACACAAAGTACATAATCATGGAACCTAGGCAGCTCCAGAGGCATGGAGCACTTCTTGAAAAAATGTAACCGGAGTTTCAGCATTTCACACTGTTGCTACTTGAAGGAGAAAAGCAAATGAGCTCAAAAGAATCACTTCGAGATGAAACTGGGTGACAAACCTTTGCATCGGAACATAAATAAGTATAAACAATATGCTTTTCTTTAAAGCTATTAAGTAAATTTGGAATCTGATTAGTGCCAGTTTAAAGAAAGAAGTAAATAATTAACTCCTACTGGCTGAGATTTGCTTTCTGGAAGTCTTTAATCTCTGCATCACAGACTCTGTAGTATTTTAATAATTCAATTTAATAATTCTCAAACTCCCAGTCTGCTTTTTACACTTAAAAATAAATGTTAATGTCAAATATCCTTTAAACATTTTATTGAATTATTTTGATAATTAGATATAGTCTTAAATATGACTGAATTTATCCATAATTTTTCTCACATAAAAATTTCTTTAAAGAAATTTCATTTTTCAGAATTTCTTGATGCGGTATATTTAACAATAAGTAAATATGGGAAATTCAAAGTTTAGAAAGAAAGACAAACCCCAAGAAAAGCATAATGCATGTCACCTTCCCAAAAGAACTGAATCAGTCAACTATTAAGAAACAAACAAGGCAGAAAATGTTTTCCTAGTGCCTAGAATGCTTACTATAGCTGGTTGATTAAATGTGGTGAGTCCATGAAATGAATTATTGGCCAAATCTTAAAATGATTTGAGAAATCTAATTCCTTATGGCACATTTATTGTTGGCTTAATATCTTTAAAAGTAAAAGATTTAGTATTCCTTTTATCATTTTTGCACCCTCTTGCTAGAATTATGAAGAACACAAAGAACTCAAACAAATCAGCAAGGAAAAAACAACCCCATTAAAAAGTAGATAATAGACATAAGCACAAGTTTTTCAAAGGAATATAGACAAGTGGCCAAAAACATACAAAAAAATTCTCAGCATCTCTCTAATCATCAGGAAAATGCCTATAAAAACCACAATGAGATACCACCTGACCCCTGTCAGAATGGCCACTTTCAAAAATTCAAAAAACAATAGATTCTCACGTGGGTGCAGAGAGAAAGGAATGCTTATACGTTGTTGGTGGGACTGAAAATTAATACAACCTCTGTGGAAAACAGTATGGAGATTCCTCAAAGAAATAAACGTAGACTTACCATCAATCCTACTACTGGGTATCTACCCAGAGGAAAAGAAGTCATTTTTATGAAAAAGACACCTGCACTTGAGTATTTATTGTAGCACAATTCACAATCACATTGATGTGGAATCAACTTAAGTACCCATCAATTCATGACTGGATTAAGAAAATGTGGTGTACATATATTATATATATATATATAGGTGGTATATATGTATTATATATACCATGGAGTACTACTCAGCCATAAAAAGAAATGAATAATGTCTTTTGCAGCAACTTGGATGGAACTGGAGACCATTATCCTAAGTGAAGTATCTCAGAAATGGAAAAACAAAACAAAACAAACAAACAAAAGAAATGGAAAAACAAACACCACATGCACTCTCTAATAGTTGGGAGCTGATCAACGGGCACACATGGGCACAAGGAGATGTAAAGGTCATTGGAAATCAAGACGTGTGGTGGGGGGGGTGGTAAAAACCTGCTTATCAGCTACAATGAGCATTATGAACTTCCAGTGCAATGAACTTTGGGTGATGGGTACTCTAAAAGCCACAACTTAAGCATTATAAAAGGTATCCATGTAACAAAAACATTTGTACCCCCTTAATATTTTGAAATAAAAAAATGAAGAACAATAATACTGAAGCAGGCAGATGCAGCTACTTGTCCAGTCACCTAAAAATCAAGGAAGACATGGTAAGCTTATGATTCAACGTATCTGCCTCCTCAGGCCACTCTGGCATTCACCTCTGTAACTGTCACTTCCTCTCACGGCTACCTGGAAGAATATCTCCTCTTCTAAGCAAGTCTCTGGAGATGCCACAATTTCTCTCCCCCTCATCTCTAATGTCACCCTAATGCCTCATCTCCAGGTTGTGAGAGAGGAATATGAGTCACCCAAAGGTGTCCTGAATTGAAACCACAGGGACCGGGGGCAGTAAAACTGGAAAGAGT
Source organism: Lepilemur ruficaudatus (assembly GCA_963574885.1). NCBI lineage: Eukaryota > Metazoa > Chordata > Mammalia > Primates > Lepilemuridae > Lepilemur > Lepilemur ruficaudatus. The sequence goes on along the minus strand of CAUYRT010067741.1, from coordinate 33,816 downwards.
CCAGGTTGGGACAAGTATTAGAGAGAAGCATTCCCATTTTTTGTCCCTAGGGCTCATTCTCCCCTCTCCTGATCATTGTGTTTTTAACTCTCCTAGGATGTTAGTACCATGCAAAGAGTAGGTACACTTGCTTTTGAGTCTCAGCTCTGGCACAGACCAATGGACTGAACTTTAAGAAACCAACTGACCTTTCTTTTCCTTTTTCATATGGTGCACTGATAAAAATCACTGTTTACTCAACCTCACTGGATTTGTAACCAGATACAATAAGCTTATGTGGAAGTTCAAGTATTTTATAACAGAAATGTCCTGTTGAGGTTCTTCACTTGAGAGCAGAAGCTCTTTACCATGTGAAGCATTTCCCTCTACTACGCATGGCTGCTGAAAGGAATGACATCAAGGTCAAAGCATCACTAAAAAAAAAAAAAAGGAAAAGATAGTCACAAAGTGTTCAAGAAATGACCCATCTTACTTAAGAGAAATATTTCTATTTAACTCAAGAGTGGGTAATGAGTTTCCAGAATTATAGTACTCTATTACTTAACACTGGTGAGAATTACTTTGACTTTCTTTTCTCTGGATTGCATGCAGATCACTAACTTCCTGGTGGCAAATCATCAACTGGATCCTCTGATTATTACCTATGATGCATTTACTACCAGTTATTGATAGGACTACTTATCAGATACTTAAAACTAGTCATGTAGCCTAATATAGTTGTAGGTAACAGTTTCGTCATATTTGTTGAGTTGAAACCCCTCTACTGAAAAATATATTCTGGTCTATTAAACAGATACTTGGAAAATGTCATCACCTACACTATTTAGTAGGATGAATTCCTTCTGCAAAAAGGTAACCTTGTCCGTCATACCTGGTTGATTAAATTTGCTGAGCCTATGAAATGAATGACTGGCCAAATCTCAAAACGATTTGAGAAATCTAATTCCTTATAATGCATTCATTGTTAGCTCAGGATCTTAAAAAGTAAAGGATCTACTATTTCTTTCAGCATTTTTGCATCCTCCAATTTCAGAGTCACCTTTTCCTGACCTTGTCTCTACCTTACTGTGTGCGCATGTGCTTATTATGAAGAGTGAATGTCTTCTATCTTCAGACCAACTGAGACGCAAGAATGGGTAAGAGTCAACACTTTTGCTACTGCACAAGACAAAGAAATATATGATAAATGCTGATACTAAAGCCTATGTGAGTGAGGCAAAACCCCATATCCTTGACTATAGGAAACAAAAAAAGCCATGAAAAGTTTGAGGTTCACATTAAACCTCTTAAATGCTATAGACTGTGTATGTTTTTTCAAAATTCACATGTCGAAATCTAATCTCTAATGTGATGATGTTTGAATGTGGGGCCTTCGGGAGATGATTAGGTCATGAAGACAGAGCCTTCGTGAATGGGATTAATACCCTTATAAAAAAAGACCCAGAGAGCTCTGTTGCCCCTACTGCCATGTGAGGACACAAAAAGAAGATGCCGTGAACCAGGGAGCGGGCCCTCACCAGACACCAAATCTGCTGATGCTTTGTTCTCAGACTTCCTAGCTCCCAGAACTGGGAGAAATAAATTTGTTTTGTTTCTAAGCCACACAGTTTATGGCATCATGTTATAGCAGCCCATACTAACTAAAATGTGAATGCATTGGCAGTTAAGTCTTCTTGCAGACCAAAAGCCTGCATGGCCATGGGTATGGCCACCTTAACAGCCGTGCTCTAGGCACTACCATGCAATTGACAAGTTGTCTCATAGTCCCCACCCAGTACCCCCTCTCTGCCAACTCTCACCATCAGGGGTACTTCCTGGGACATGGAGGAGACAGAAAAGGAGAGGGAGTGGCTCAGTCACAGGAACATTTTTGGAGGCTCTCCAGTCCTCTGTGGATTTACATGGAACTAAAGGAAAGGTCTGGGGGGTTCTGCCTTACTTTTGAGCACTTCTCTCTAGTGTTGATATGCTGTTTCATCTTTCAAGAATGGTTCTTCTCTGCTTATATAGCTGTTAAAGCCCAGCTGAATCCTCACCTCCTCTCTGAACCCTTTTCTACACATTCTATGTTACCCTGATTGGGTTCTTCCCTCAATTCTGGCAGCATATGTTCCTATATCCTAATTTAGGCCATGATTTGATTACCTTAAAAGTTTCTCAAATTATCTGTATATATCTATCCCCAACTAGCCTGAAATAATTTGAATACACTATAATCTAATCCAGTGATCCAGTGTCTCTCTACCACAACACTATTGGCATTTGGGGTCAGATAATTCTTTGTTGTGGGGGCCTGTCCTGTTTATTGTAGGAAGTTCAGCAGCATTCTTGGCCTCAACACACTAGATGCCAGTAGCACCCCCAGTTGTGACAATCAAAAATGTCTCCAGACATTGCAAAATATCACCTGGGGGAAAATTGCTCTTCATTGAGAACTTCTGATCTACACTGATATTAGAAATTGTTTGGTATTTGTTATTAAAAAAATAAATTTTGCTATGACATGTGATTTTATCAATCACAATGTCCATACTGAGATAGTGCAGGCTAGTTGTTTTTGCATATGTCAGATGACTACAGCATTTGGGGGCCTAGAGTCCCTGGAATGGACACCAGAGAGCTGAGATCAAATCCCTGGGAAATGTTCAGGTTTTTTCTTTTCCCAATCCAAGGACCCTAATGGTAAGAAAGACCAGCCAGAGATGATAAATGACCTCTCAAAATCCAGAGTAGATGCCTGATCAACTCAGCTAAAGCTGCTTGGTCTTGAAAAGTGAGATAAAGCCTTTGGAACTGTTGGTGGTACAAGCCTCCCTGGATATTACTACTGCTGGCTCGAGGGAATTCTGCTCCATAAGCCGTCTGACCTCGGCTTTTGCTGCTGTTTTGCAGACACTTCCCTCCACTACCCACCCACAATCTGCTTCAGAATACAGCCTTGGCCTCCATCACCAGCGATACAGTAACCTGCTGTGACCTGGAGCTTAAGATGAGGTAGCCCCCGGTCAGTGCTGTAGGCTGCTGGGCTCAGGTGGCTCAGCTTTCCAGTTATACATTCCAGAATTGAATCCCCATAAAACTCAATACTGACTTAAATGGTGTATCATTCACTGATGAGTCGGTTAATGGCAGAGGCCCAGGAAATTCGTTAGATCTTTTGTGACAACCATGTGTCCCTGGTCGATCATTAAGGTCGAAGTCAGCAGGCTATTTGCTCTATCCCACTCATGAGCTCCAGGCTCTTGGAGTCCCAGAATCTCTTTGCAGATTCTATTCATAGTACCCTTCTGTCTGGACACTTAAAACTAAAGATATATCTGTTCATTCCTACTCCTGAGCACCCTTAAGAAAGTAGGTCGATTTGCTGTATTTTAATTGTAAAGCATCTTGTGAGTCTTTATAAAAGAAGCCAAGCAAGTGCTTGTTGTTGTTAGGGTAATCATTTCCTAAAGAATGCACACACTTTGGCTTTGCCAACCAAATCACTCCATGAAACACGTAACGTAAACCACCATTTTATTTTATCTGTTGAAATTAAGTAACAGGAGGAGAGCTTATTTTAACTGTTTCTTTAAAGCAGGCTGGAAAAGGCAGGCCAGAGCTTTTACATATAATTCCCATAAATGAAAATTTGCTTTATGATACATCATTTTTCCTTCCAAATGATTGTTGTCATATTAAAATACACGCACACATGAATGTAGAATGTTGAGTAATAATATATAGCACACTTACACTTCTTGTAATGTGTTTTGTGCATTTGCCTTTTTTTTGACAAATTTATTGAAGTATAATTTACATTCGATGCCATTACTCCATTTTAAGTGAACAATTAATTAATTTTTAGTAAATTTACCAAGTTGTACAGCTATTCGCATAAATCAGTTTTAGAAGATTTCCTTCCCCCTATTAAGTCCCCTAATTCCCATCCCCAACTACATTTCAAGCATGCCCCTCCCCTTCACACTGCTCTCCACATCCCTCAACTGTGGGTTTACTCCATTTGCTTTTCAATGATGCCATTGTCTTCTCATAAGAAAGAAAAAAGATATAAAAACTAGACTCAGAAAAAAAAGGCTTCCCCAACTCTAGCTAAACCATTTCTTTTTGCTGGTCATTTCCACATGGTCATAGATGCCCAAATCAAAGGCTACATAGAATGGCAGATTTCTGCTCCTCCTGGCCCACTTCAGCCGATTGCTTCTAGCCAAGAATGGACCAGTTGGTATATTTCATGACATTAGAGGTCTCTGTAAAGAACAGTGCATAAAAGAAAAGGAAAAACAAAAGAAAGAACATATTGATTAGCTTGACACAAATTATCTAGAGAAAGTTGCTGTGTGGATAGCAATAAACCAAGTAATTGAAAAGAGCCCTTAACATCTTTTAATCTTATAGAAATTTTTAGTGTAGCAGATAAATGTGGAAAGAAAAGGATTTTTAAACTACCCATCAAGACTTTGTTTTTTCTTTATTTTTTTTCCCAGAAATATCGTAGGGCTTTGCATAGCACAAATTACAGCTTTTTTTTTAATTTTAATTTTTAAAAATTTCAGAATAGCATGGGGGAACAAAAGTTTTGGTTATATGGACTGCTTTTGTACTGCTTGAATCAAAGTTATAACTGTGCCCATCACCTACATAGTGTACCTTGTTCCCGTTACATGTGATTTCACATATCTTCTTCTCCCCCCTCCCACCTGCATGATTTCTGTTGAGTTTTACTTTCAGCTGTGCACATAAATGCTGATTGGTTAGTTCTAATTTAATAGTGAGTACATGTGGTGTTCGTTTTTCCATTCTTGTGATACTTCACTTAGGAGGATGGTCTCCAGTTCCATCCAGATTGTTGCAATGGCTTATTATTTTAATGGCTGAGTAGTACTCCATGGTATACATATACCACATTTTATTAATCCACTCATGAACTGATGGGCACTTGGGTTAATTGCACACCTTTGAGATTGTGAGTTGTGCTGCAATAAACATTCTAGTGCACGTGACTTTTTGATGAAATGACTTTTTTTCTACTGGGTAAAGGTGCTTCTTTGTGCTAAGCCTCATTTTTCTGATGATGGGGTCCAGGACAGGCATACTATTTTAAAATATTTTAAGCTGAAAAAATTTGAGAAAACCACAGAAGCCAGAAGGCCACTGTCCACTGAGCAGGTCATAACACTTAGGAAGGATTTTCTGACCTTCCCCTGAAGTGAGTCATAAGACCCTCTTGTGAGAGGTGGTCTCCCTGTGCCTGAAAGGAAGGAACATCCTTATTTATCTCTGAAGGCGAAGGGACACAGCAAGAAATCTGAGCAAACAGGCCTCGCTGAGTTTCCCGAGCTTATTATTAGATCATACCCCCTTTGTCTTATTGTATTTCTCCTCTACAGTCCAGTTTTCATCAAACCTATAAAATATAGTCACGTTTAACTGTTGCTTCAGATCTTTATTTCCTTATGAAGGCTTCTGTGTCATATACAACTTATGTTAAAAAATATCTGTATGGTTTTCTGTTATTAATCCATCTTTTGTTATAGGGTCCTCATCCATTAACCTAGAATAGGTGAGCGAAAGGTATTTTTTTCCTTCCATACACTGACATTCATCCACCTTACAAAAGTCTTAGGGTGGTTCATGTCAATTACCCCTCCATGTCATTCCCATTGTGCTAATAGAAAGTGATCAGAAGTAGCATGGCTGGGTTGAAAATGAGCGCTTTTTAGACCTTGGGAGTTTTAGGTTAGTGTCCATCATATGTTCATCCCAGCCAGGAAGAAAGGATGTCCAATAGAGGAGTCTAGACTATTGTATAATCATTCAGGCTTAGAGGGGAAGCAAAATATTTTGGCCATTTCATAAATATTATCTTATTTGGAGACTTCATGGGCAAAATAGAAGCAATATGATCTTGCTTGACCACAAGGCTGAATAACCAACTTTTGAGGTCTTCATTGTGAAGAGTAAAAGGACACAGATTTATAGACTTTATATTTAGCTAATGGGCATCAATGATGGTACTTTTCACTTAATATAACTTCTATAACATAAAACTAAAATGTGCCACCTTTTATACTGTTTATGTGCCAGAATCTGTGCTAAGAGCTCTAAGTATATTCAAATTAGGAGCTGTGTTAAAAGAAGCCCCTCTAGAGTTACTGGGTAAAATATGGAATGGCTAGTTAAATTTAAATTTAAAATGAATAATCATAACTTTTTATATAAGTATATCCCAAATTTTGCCTGCAACATACTTATACACAAAAAAAATCCATTGTTTATTTGAAATTCAAATTTAACTGGGCATTCTATATTTTTATTTGTTAAATCTGACAACTTAAGTCTTGGACATTATAGATTAAATTCAAAATATGGTAGAATTGGGTCCGCATCCTTTCACAGAGAGACACCAGACTTTCTAAGTACAAAAATATTGGATCCATAACTCAAGTCTATTTACTTACATAAACAACAACAACAAAAAAAAACAGATGGATTGCTGAATACCCAAGTTAGCGTGATAGGCCCACGCAATCTCTATAAGCACATCTGCATCACACTGTGATCAGGTAAAATTTGTTTTCAAGCACAAGGAACTCATTGGAAAGTGTGAATGTTTTATTGTTCAAGACTAAAACAGGCTGAGGTATTAATCCCACAGCAGGGAGCTTGGCAATGGGAACCTAATATTTAAAAAAATCTACTGGCTCAAATTCCCTGTTTTCTGAAAGTGCCCAGATGGGTTCTACTATTATTTGTCTCTGTGGCCCCTTTTCCTAAGCTCCCATGGGTTGTCCGACCCCCCTACCTCGGAGTGACACATCCTTCCGTCAGCTGTATTAATAGCTCCAGTCATATTACATCACCTCCTGCTGCTAGAAGAGACTGTTTTTATCCACTATGTGATGATTTTAAAATTTCAAAAGGCAATCATATTTCTTTTACTTCTAAATTCTTGGAGAACATCTCACTGTATTCCTTATTTATTTACTGTACTTACCAGATAGGTAGTATTGCTATAACACTGTTCTCTCTAAATAAGAGCAATTCTAATAATATTTTGTTTCAAGCTAAGTGTTTATCTGTATAATCTCATTTAATACTTCCTAAAATCTTGGGAAGAACATAGCACAGTTGTATAGCAACAGAATAAGTGTTTAAATCTAGGTCTGTTTGATTGGAATCTACTATACCCCTGTAGCATTAGCTCCCACTTATAGGTAAAATATTAACAATGGATTAATATGTTTCAAAAAAGATAAAACACAAATTCAGTTCCTGTAGATGAACTATTATAACAGATGTGAACCATGGCTAATGACCACTATGATACTCTACAGAAATGAGCTCAGGTTTTGGAGTACTGAAGACCTAGATTTGAATCACACCTCTGTCACTGGAGTGGGAGTAAAGAGCGAAGAGATTAATTTAGACATTGCTATGGGCTGAATTGTGTCCTCCCAAAATTCATATGTTGACATCCTAACCCTCAGTACCTCATAACGTGACTGTATTTGGAGACAGAGTCTTTAAAGAGGTAATTAAGTTAAAACGAGGTTATTCACGTGGGCTCTAATCTAATATGACTGGTGTCCTTATAAGAAGAAATCAAGACAGCCATCTACCGTTCAGAGGAAGGCCTCAGGAGAAATAAACCCTGCCCACACCTTGATTTCAGATTTCTAACCTGCGGAACTGTGAGAAAATAAATTTTTGTTGTTTAAGCCACCTAGGTCTGTTGTGCTTTGTTATGGCAGCTCTAGAAAACTAATACAAACAGGTTTCCAACCAGTTTAGATCAGGATTTTTTTGTTGTTTTGTTTTGTTTTAAAAAAGGCCTAATCCCTATGGATTTGATAATTAAGTGCCTAGCATGATGATTTGAAAAATCAAACCACTTAAGGAATATAAGAACTACCTCTTTCACTTAAGTTCACAACATAAAATACTGTATTCATGAATTATCCTTGGCAAATTCATTAAGGATCTGTTAGGTGCAAATACACTAATCAATATCATATTCCCGACATTTTGCTTCTGATTGAGAACGAGAAGACAGTGTTGGTTATCCTCAACTGGTGCCTATACACTGTGTCTTGTTGATTCTGCAATGCACATTTTAAAATAAACGTTTAAACTTACTTATTTTCTTTTAGAACAGTTTTAGACTTACAGAAAAATTGTAAAGATGGTACTGATAGCCCCCATATCCCCAACCCCTGTTTTGCCTATTATTAACAGCTTACATTAGTCTAATACATTTGTTACAATTAATAATTAACAATGATACATTATTAACTAAAGTCTATACTTTATTCAGATTTCCTTACTTTTCATAGAACATCATTTTTCTCCTCCAGAATCCCATACAGCGTATCATATTACATTTAGTGATCGTGTCTCCTTAGGCTCCTCTTGACTTCAAGTTTCTCAGACTTTCCTTGTTTTTGATGACCTTGAGACTTTCGAGGAGTACTGCTCAGATATAAGGCAAGATGCGTCTCCACAGGAATTTGCTGGTATTTTCCTCATGATTAGACTGGAGTTAATGCTTTTTGGAAAGGATAATTACAAGGTAAAGTGTCATTTTGATCACATCCTATTAAGGGTATGTACTGTCAACATGACTTACCACTGTTGATGTTGATCTTGATCACCTGAATGAAGCAGTGTCCATCAGGTTTCTCCACTACAAAGTTACTCTTTTTAACCTCTCACCATGCAATATTTTTTGAAAGGAAGTCCCCATGCACAGCCCACACTTACAGAGTGGTGAATTATTCTCTACTTCCTTGAGGGCAGAGTATCTACATGAATTATTTGAAATTTTCCTGCAGATTTTTCTATATTCCCCATTTATTATTCAATCATTTATATCAGCATGGACTTATGAGTTTTATACTTTGGACTATGATACATTATTACTTTATTATTATTGCTCAAATAGTTATCGCTTTGGCCATTGGGAGCTCTTTCAGTTGGCCTTGGATATATCCCCATTATTATGTTTTCTTGATGCTTTTTAAAAAAAACTTGTCTAAGCAGTGTTTGTTATCCCCAGCTGGTGCTTTGCATATTGTATTTTGTTCATTCTATAATGCATATTCTTTTCATCTCTGAAGTTGGTATAACTAATAATGTCCTTCAATTATAATTGTTAGTGATTTTTTTGTTCCTTAATCATACATAAAATGTATGCCTTCCAATCAATGACATCTTAGATTCAATGAAAGTCAGAAATTGCTAAGCAATAAGAAACAATTTTCTAAGATAGTGTTTCCAATTCTTAGTACCCTTGCCCTGTCAATCTTTGAAATTTTACAGACATCATTTTATTGAAAAGTTGTCATTGTTTTGATATTTTCTGTTTACTGTGGACACATTGCTTTTTCTCTCTGTTGATCATTTGAACATACATGCATTGATCTGTTAAAACAAAGAATTTGTGTTCAGACACAAGAATATCAGCAATGGTCAGTTCCTACTCCTTCAGCTAATTCTATGATTTAGGTACTTTTAGCTTCCAATAGTCAATTTTAACGCCACCCTTTGAGAGACAAAACTGTTTATGACTGGAACAGTAATAAGTGGGACACAGTTTATAATCCTGGTCACTTCTCTTTCAGTCATAATTTCAGTGTGGATAGGGGGATTTCAATTTGCTTATGGTAGAATTTTATTTCATATCATTTACATACATGAAGATGCATCATTATGCCTGGCTTAATAGCTGAACTCAGTTATTTTAAATTCCTTTATTCACTGATTAATATATCCATTTAGCACCATTGAGCACCATTTAAGTGTTCTGTTCTAGGCTCGTAGGTTCCTGTGGCCCTTAAGAAGCTAATGTAAACTTTACTAGTACTTAGAGATTGTCTAGGAAACATCTATTTAATAACATTTCATAACAAACACAAAATATTTTTAATATGTTACCTCTGAAAATTGTAGAAAATGTCAGATGGGTAAAAATTTGAAAAGCCAATTTTAATCTTTCTTGAGTAGCTTCCCAGGGGAAAATTTTATAAGGTCAAGTAAATAGAATTTTCGTATTTCTAACAAAATATCAATTTTCACATCATTTATAGGAAATTAAGGCTTAGAGAGATTAAGTGTAACTTAGTGGCAAAACAGTAATCAACATGTTCCCTCTGATACATAAATAATACCTTCATAAACCAAACCATATGCTGGTATTCTGTTTACTCACCAAAAATGTTAAGGTAGCTCGTCATACAAGCAAAAAAATCACCCAGCCTATCTGATGCTTTTAAAATGACATTTTCCATAGTATTAATATTTGTCATAAAACATGTTTAGAAACTCTTCTGATGAAAACTAGTAGCTACTTAAGGGTTGTCCTTCAAACATTCGTGATGAAAGTGTACTAAAATTGAAATCTTTATGAAAAACCAACATTCAATGATATAGCACCTTTGAAAAATGCAATCTGATAAAGAAAAACAAAATTTTAAAATTTTAATCTACTACAATGATTAGATCTTTTCACTGAACAACAAATGACTTTTTAGTACTTAAAGAGCATATTAAATTTCCAGAGTATTTTATATTCATTAATGATTCCTCTAAAACCCCAACAAGAGAGATGGTTTGGGCAACTTTCAATAATATGAGTTGGTTCCAAATTTAGGAATCAGAAGCATGGATGAAGGTAATCTGGCTAATGCAAAGAATGATGAGAACTGCAAAATACACACCTGAAAGGAGAACAGTCTCTTTTATATTATTATCAATTTTTCTGCCATGTTAGAATACCCCATATGGAACACTGCAGAATACATTTCTACCAGAAGTCATTTAGCGTGTTACTTTTCTCAGTTACCACACAATATATGAAAATTTCTGTCAACTCCTTGCCCCCATACAATTAACTAATTAGTGTGCAGAATATGTATGGTACCAAATTGATTCCAATAATAGCAGTAGAAATCAATGTTAGCCAAACAGTATATATAAGGCTCTAGGTTATTTTCTTTTAATGATGTTAGCTGGCTCTTAATGATTTTAGCTGGCCCAATTGCATTTTGTATGTGATATTGATTGAGATCACCATTAGTCTAATACTGTGTTTAGGGTCTTGAGATATTCGTTATGATTATACCTGGCAAATTCTACTGTTTGCATGCAGTAGTGATTGACAAAATCCTACAGAACAAAGAGACACATTTCAGTGTGTAAGAGACTTTGAAAAATAAGAATGAGTTTACATTTTTATTTGTGTAGGTCTCAAATCAGTTTTTATTCTATTTGTTTAATCCTAAAAATTAAAAACATACCTGGGACGGTTTTTATAAATAATATATACTTCTAAAGAAAAATCTGGATTAATTATTCAGCACAACTATTTATAATATAACTGTGTACTTAAGATAGCCCATTTTCAAATTGCTCTAATAAGCATTTTTGCTAATAAAGAACAAGTTATTATTAGATGTGAAGGCATATTGTCTGTGAATATTTGTATTCATGTCTTCAGAGAAAAATGCTTTAAATCAGTGAAAAGTACAGATAATAGAATTCTGTACATGGATTATAATTTACTTGATATAGAAAGTGAATGTGCCTTAGAGAAAAACAAACCCTATTTCACCACATATCTTATAATTATTAAGTAAAAGATTTACTCTTTGGATGAACCACTGGAAGCATTGAGTAGAAATTTTTAACTCTTCTGTGCCTAAGAATCATCTAGGACACTTGTTAAAAAATCAAATTGAAGACCAAAATGGTACAGCCACTCTGGAAATCAATTTGTCAGCTTCTGATAAAGTCAGACATTACACTTTTTGTGTGACCCAGCAATCACACACCTAGGGATTTACCCTGGGAAAGTGACAACCTAAGTTCTCACAAAAACCTGTGCACAGATGTATACAGCAGTTTTATTTATAACTGCCCAAACCTGGGAACAATCCAAGCGTCCCATAATGGGTGAATGGATGAACCAACCCTGCTCCTCCATCGGTACAGCGATAAAAAGGGAGGAGCTGGGGATACACACAACTTGCATGACTTTCAAAGGCATTTGAGGAGATGAAGCCAGTCTCAAAATGTAACATATTATATGTTTCCATTTATTTATATTCTTGACAGAAACAAAACTATAGTAATGGAAAACAGACTAGTAGTGATATGGGTTAGTGAGGAGGATGTAATCACAAAAGGACGTTTTTAGGGGTGATGAAACTGTTCCATATCCTGATTATGGTGGTGGTTAAACTTCATAAAACTTTATGCCAAAAAAATCAATGTTACTACATGTTAATAAAAGACAATTCAAGGCTCCCACCCTCAAAGTATTTGATTCGTTAGACATGAAGTGGGGCCAAGAAATCCGAATTTTAACCCATACCCCCACGTGCATGTTCAAGTGTTCTGACAAAGGTGATCCATACTTTAAGAAATGCTACTTTAGAAGAAAATGCATAGGATTGAAAATTAGAAGATTGGAGTATAGAATACTGCCAACTAATAGCTGCATGACTTTGGGTACTATTATGAGTTGAATTGTGACCCATCAAAAAATAAGTATTGGAGTCTTAATCCCCAGTAATTTAGAATGTGACTTTGTTTGGAGATTGGGTCTTTACAGAGATAATCAAGTTAAAATGAGGTCATTAAATTCAGCCTTAATCCAGTATGACTGGTGTTCTTTTAAAAAAGGAAAAATTTGGACACAGAGACATGCACACAGGGAGAACTCACGTGAAGTCAGTAATTCCCAAATATTTTGGTCTCAGGATCCCCTTATACTGTTTAACATTATTAAAGAACTCAGAAGCTTTTGTTTATGTACGTTGTATCTATTGATATATGTACCATATTAGAGATTAAATCATTAGATTAAACACTAATATGTACCATAGCAGAGATTAAAACTGAGTGGTTTCACATACATATTTGTTAATTCATTAAAAAACAATAATAATAAACCCATTATATATTAACATAAATACCCTATTTTTCTGAAAAATAACTATATTTTCAAATAAAGTGAGAACAGTGGCCTTGTTTTACATTTTTGATAATCTCTTTCATGCCTAGCTTAATAGAAGACAGCTGGATTCTCATAACTGATCTTCACTCAATCTATTGTGATATGTTGTTTTGGTCAAAGTATATGAAGGAGATCTGACTGCACACACATGTGTAGTCAGAAAAGGAAAAAGAATTTTAAGAGCCTTTTCAAATGACCATAGATATGCTTTGCAGATACTATACCAAAAGTTAAAAGTAGTAATTTCTTAAAGATCACTTGCAATGTTTGAATCTTAAACCATAACAATAATCTTTCACACTCTATTCCATTAAAACCGATTGGCCTACCTTTCACTCTGAATGGATCTTTTATTCGTGTGATTTTTTTTACCTCACAGAACCCCTGAAAAGATCTTAGAGACCCCTACTGGTCCCCCAGATCAGACTTTGAAAATAATTGCTTTACACAAATCATTAGCGTTATTCACTTTAAAGATCGGGTTGCTATAATTCTGCAATTAATAGAATTTTAGACATGGAAAAAATCTAAATCAGCCAGGCTTCTCATTTTATACATGAGACTATAGGCATCAAGAGGCTCTATCCTGATTACATTGGCAGTTCATTCACTTATTCAAGTACTTACTGAGCACCAATGTGTGCAGAGCTAGGAACAGAAACCGACTCCTCAACCACTGCTCTTCCTACATACTGCATGTGCTCTGCTGACTGCTAATGGGACCGCAGATCTAACTTTTGTGTTTATTAGTACTTTATTACTTTCCTTCCTTGTGTTTAAGCTTTTACTATAAAGTCAGTCAAATTGGTATCTTATGACAAAATGCAACTTATAGTCATAAGAATTGTTATTCTTAAATTACCAGTAGAAATTTTACGTGTTTTAGGAACTTCTTTATGAAATTCAATAGTGGGACTTGGAGGAACTGTGGCAGACATTGGTTTCTAATTGCAAACCCATGTGCTCCTCCTGACTTGCTAGCTACCATGAAGTTAGGGGGTCCATGTGATGTGTCACTTTTAAACCAAAGCATTGAAAAGCTGGTGTACTAGAATCATCCAGCTCTTTTTTCTCTTGCCTAGGCATACATGGAAGCCTCAAAATAAGGTGTCAAGCCACACTGTGGAACAAATCTGGATTTTCTACTTACTGCATATGAGAACCTGATTGAGGAAGATTTCAGACTTTGAATGAGAAATAACTTTTGTCTTGTTTAGCCACTGAGAATTTATTTATTACTACAACATAGCCTAGCCTTTCCTGACTAATATAAGGATAGAACTAAGAAGATTAATACAACATGATTAGAAATAATCAAATGTACTGTTTAATTAAATGTTTGGAGCCTAACAACACTTCTGATTCCCAGTATAGCTGCTTTCTATTCTCTTCTGGGGGAAGGAGGGAAAGAAGACGAATCATAAACCAGAAGATCATACTTTCTACAGTGAATGAGGTGAAGCAACAGTGACCTCCGTGTAGTCATCAAAATAATCAAGAAGTTAACCAAAAGCGGGTAGGTTCATAAAAACACAGATTGCATTTAAAACTCTTACTTTACCTTTTAATAGTATAAGAGTTCTCATTAACTGTCCCAAATTTATGATAAGGATGAGATATTAGCTAATCATATTCAGAACAAAACAAATAAGCCACACCTGCTGACTAGCATTAGAGCCATAGCTTCTCTCATGAAATTTTGCCTCAAATCATCTGTCAAAGAAGAAAACTGTTTTGTGTTCTTTTTTGTGAAAGAGAAGTTAGTGTTATTTGGGCTTTGAACAATAGCCAAACGAGTTCCTGAAACAAGCAGACCACCAATGTTCATTGAATGAATGTTTTACTCATGGGGGAGTCCTGAGGGTAATAAAGTCATCTAAACCTCTCAACCTGAGTTACTGCAATATGCTCTATTTTGAATTCTTTTATGTAAAATTTAAACAACAGCTTAAAATTCTAATTTTCCACATATTAGTTTCTTATTGCTACCATAACAAATTACTACAACTTTAGTAGCTTAAAAACACAAATTTATTATCTTACACTAAATAGGTTTACAGGTTAGAAGTCTGTCATTGGGCTAAATTTTAGGTATCTGCAGACCCCATTCCCTTTTTGGAGGTTGTAGGGAGAATCCATTTCTTTGCCTTTTCTAGCTTCTAGAAGCTGCCTATATTCCTAGACCTGTGACTCTTGCACTTCATCTCAAAGCCAGCAAGTTTGGATCTCTCCAGCCCTTGTGTGGTCATGTCTCTTCTGACCACAGTGGGGAAAGATTCTCTGCCTTTAAGAATCCATATGGTGAGATTGAGTCCACCTGGATACTCAAGAATAATTTTCCCAATTCAAAGTCTTTATCTTTTATCACATCCACAAAATTCCTTTTGTCATGTAAGGCAACATATTCACAAGTTCTAGGACTTAGGACTTGGACATCCAAGGAGTGGAAAGAGGGCATTCTGCCATCCACATCTTATAAAGAACCTGTTGCCCTGGAAGAAGCACTTCACCTGGAACTCAGAGACCTCTCTATAGACAGGCTCCTCACTTTAGGCCAAGCATGGGCAAATATTTAACTTTCCTGGGCTTTGTCTAGGCAAAGGATAGGCAATATCTCAGCCAGCTGAAGGTAGAAAATTGGACAGCACAGATTTCATGTGGGTTTTCTTGCTACAAAATCTGTGATCATATTATTTTAATATGGGGACTTAAATCTATAATTGAGAGAATACATAGATATAACATTTAATCATTGTTCTACTTTGCTGTTAAGGTTTCCGGTATCTTCTTCTACTACTTGCTTAAGCTTCTAAATTGCCCTATACCAGCAATCTTGCTTACCAGACTTGGTCTTCTCGTGTTGCTTTCTCTTGGGATAATATTCTATATCAGGCGAAAGGGAACTGTGATAAATTAGACAAACAAGGTAATTTAGCAAATAGTTTAACAAGCTTTTTTATTGTGTCTTAATTATACAAACAGAAGACCTGCTGGAGTGACCTGGATGGTAGGAATTCCAACAGATTGGCGGTCACATGACTGGTCTAACACAACACTGATGGATTCTTCAGATCTCATCAGTTGCTCTGCCGAAGTTCGGCTGCTAGTGCTGTCAGGAGGACAGATGTCAAAGTCAGATCTAAGTTTAAATCCTTTCTCTTCCACTTACAAATTATATTTCAAATAAATTCCTTAACCTCTCTGAGCCTCACTTGCATCGTCTGTAATAATATCTAATTCACAGGGCTGTTGTAAAGGTTAAGTGAGATAATGCATACAAAGTGGTTAGAATCATACCTGACTTAAAAGTCCTTTCAATAAATAATGACTATTGTAGATATTTTTATTGCTCCTGCTTTACTATATCGACCAGACTTCCCAGTGGACGGATGCACTCAGGTCTCTCAATTCTGCCACATTCATTCACCAAGAATTCACTGAGCATCTATTTGTGCGAGGCACTGGGGGTATAGAAGAGAGAAAAATAAGACAAAGTCCTTCCTTAGTGGAGCTGGTATCCTACCAATAGGAGAGAGACAAAAACAAAACAAAACAAACAAACAAACAAAACAACAGGCACACATCACATTATTTCAGGTGGTGACAAGTGCTATGAAGGCAGTAAACAGAGTTATGTAACCATGAGTAGTTGGGCAGGGTGGAGAGGAGTACAGGATGGTCAGGGAGGACCCAGCTAGGGAGACGGCATTTCAGCTGCCACCTATGGGATAAAGTTGAGCCAGGAAAGTGAACACCAAGTGTCAACAAACCTAGACAGGACAGAGTATAGTGTGCTTGAGAAACCAGTGTCCTGTATGATCAGAACCTGCTACTTGACAGGGGAAGTGGTAGGAGATGAGCCTAGAGAAGAGGGCGGGGCCAGATTATTCAGGGCTCCAGGCCTTGAGTAAACACTGAGAATTCTAATCTGAAACAATGAGGAATTGTTAAACTATAGTATACAAGGATAACATGCTTTTTAACATTTTTATGAAATGATAGCTGCAGAGGGAACAGATTTAGGTATAGAAGGCAAGGAGAAGACAGGTTGATAAGAGTAGAGTCAGAGAGACCAAGAGGTGATTTCAGCATTTCTGAGGAAAGAATGGAGGTTAAACACAAGATGGGAAGAGTGGCTGACAGATCAAAGGTGCATATTTGTCATAGAACAATAATATTTGCATTATATCGGGAAGGCGAAGTAAGCTTTCTCCTCCAAAGAAAAGTTTCAAAGATCCTTCCTAGGTTTTTGGCTTAAGTTTGTGAGTGGTTGGCAGTGGCATTTACTCCAACGGACAGGGAAGAATGTAAGAGGGACAGGTTTGGAGGGTGGTTGGAAAATAGGGATCTAGAGTTCCATTTTGGACCTGTTTTTGAGCTGTCTCTTAGACCTGATAACAACTTGAACAGGGAGTTGGTAATACAAGTTTTCTAAGTGGGGATGATAATCCATTCTTCACAAATTTGTGTGTCTTGTTTGTATGCCAGTAGCATCTTGAGTGTAGCTCTGTCATACATGGATCACCCTGTCCTGTGGTGCCTGGATTGATTACTCAGGACCGTCAGTCTGTGAGTTAGCTCCCTGGGGACATCTTTATATCTCTGGGCAAGACTCAAGGCCTAGCCTGAAGTAGTAGCCCCCTGAAAATGCTCTCCAAATGAATGAATGCATTGGTGCTTTGTACTTTAAACTATCATTTCTAAATCTGAGGACTCCATTCTCTATTAGAAAATCATCTTGTCTGAAGATAACTAGGATCTCCTCCAATGTCCCCAACAGTTTATTTATTATTGATTGTCTCTTTCCTTTCATGTCTACACAATCGATGTTACGAAGATTTTATCAAAAAATCCAAAATTCTAATCTGATAATGAGAAGGAAAATTATTTGCCTGTGGCCCAGGAAAAAGATGATTAAGTAGAGTGCAGGAAGAAGGCTCCAGAAATACAAGTTTTCCACTTGACTCACGCAACTGGACAGAGTGCTGTGCCTCTCTAAGCTGGGAAGTGTGATCCTGCAGTGAAGGGGTAGAAATGACCCATATGGTGAATAGTCTCAGAGAGACATAGTACATTTCTCTGAATGTTAATTGGGGGAGAGGCCGGTTGAAATAAGGAATCGTGGTAAAATCAGTGTGGAAAATCTTGACTACATGCAACCCTTTTCACGGAAATTCACAATGCCTACTAAAGGATCTGGGAAATCTCAGTGACTCTAGTTTAACTCTGATTGACACAGCATTCCCCAGATTTATTTGATCTCACGATACTTTTTATTTTTAATGACACTTTTCAAAGTGTCTTAGAGCCAATGTTTTTAGAACATGCATAGCTGTCAGAATAGTGTCAGTGACTGATGAAAAGGCAGACCCAAGCCAAGAATGTATACACTTTAATGCAAGTAATGGATATAATAGGTATCTCTGCAGAGCAGGAACACAAACAATGCTAGCTTCACAGCTGTACAAAAAGGTCAAGCATCAATAATTCCACCTGATTGGAATGAGCATTCCGTTAAGCTCCTGAGAGCTCCTAAACTCTTCTGCACACTGGTGGCATGCCTGCCTGCTTACCAGGTGAAGCACACTGCAGCTCATTCCTGGATGTTCGGCACCTGAGTGTGCATCTCTTCTGTTATGCCCGAGGCCGACACTTGCAATCCAGCCTCTGGCCTCAGATCAATACTTGTCAGTGTTAACTCAGCAGTCTCATCTTTCTTCGTTGTAAGGCATTTCTTACACCTAAGCAGAGCAAATGCTCCTCACTAATACTTCAATAACTACTTGAATGACTCAATGAGAGGACGGTACTGTTGTAACTAACAAATCAAAGTCATCCGCTTTCCTTTAAATCAGATGACTTAACCTCTCCTTTCATCGGAGAGAAACTGGGCTCATATTAAATTGACTCATGTTGATGGACATGATTTTCTCTAGCAGCATGTAGCATTTTGCTCTTTTCAAGTGTTATTATGGACTCATGACCTTTCCCAAATCTGATTGGCTCAAATTAATGATCTTGATTGTTTTTGTTAGGCAGTCACATTATTAATACTCAGAAACCAGCAGCGTTCACCTCCTGTTTTACCTTTCTAGCGCTGCCACATAGCTCTCCCTTCGTTGCTCTGAAAGCTTCTTGTTTTCTGCTAATAGGACGTCACCGCTTTTCTAGGCTTATCTTGTCCCATGACATAGAATCAGATCCTCTCTGAGCTTTGATTTTTTTTTTTTTTATTTTTCAGTAGAGAATGATATTCCAGACCAAGATATTCAGCTAGAGGTGAACAAGTGTAAATGCACATGATAAGCGGGGCGGGGACAGAGCAGCTCTCAGCCTCTCATGACAAAGCACATCAGTAAACATTTCCTCAAAAGGCCATGAGCCACACCGATGCTTCTAACTAATATCTATCCATTTTTACTGAGTTTTTATATACTCACAAAAGTGTGTATAGCACTTATGTAAGATATGAAGAACATGTCCATTTTAAACAATGAAACCTCCTAGAGACTTAAAATCTCCTTGTGTGCTCCTTCCTGATCTCAGCCCACTTATCCCTCAACATCCGAGGTAGGCACTGTCATGAAGTTTGTGTTTATCATAGCCTTACTTTTTAAAAATAGTTTTACCACATATCCGTAGCAATGTATCCATAAACTGTGCATTGTTTAGCTTTATCTAGTCATACACTTTGTAGGATATATATAGTCTTCTGTAGCTTGTTTTTGCTCATTATTGTTCTTGAGATTTATCCACATTGGCATATGCAGCTGAAGGTCATCTATTTTCACCACTATATAGATAGTTTATTTATTCCCAAGTGGATGAAAATTTGAGTTCTTCACAAATGTTTTATTCTTACAAATTGCTGTTAGGAACATTGTTGTACTTACGTCTGAGTGTACATAACAAATACTTTCTTTTGGGTATATGTCTGAAAATGGAATTTTGCCAATAAAATATATGCCCATTTTTAACCTTTTTCAATACAACCATATGCTTTAGAATATATTTTTAAATTTTATGTTCTCACCAGCAAGGTATGAAGTATTCACTTGCTTTCTATTTATGGCAATACTTGTTCATATTTATCATTTTTGCTAACTAGATAAGTGTGAAGTGGTATCTGGTGAGTTTTGATACACACTTTTCTGAACATGGGTGAGGTTGAGCATCTCTTCCTATGCTTATTAACCAGTCAGGGTTCCTCTTCTGTGAAGTTTAGTGTTTCATAGGTCAAGTGCTCCAAACTTGTTCTTATTCTTTAGGAATTGCTTTGATCTTCCACATAAATTTTAGGCTCAGCTAGTCGAGTTTCACTGCAGTGATTTGGGATTTTGAATGGAACTGTACTTCTCAGCCTGAGAAGAATGGTTACATTTTATAACCATATATCATTTATCCATAAACACTTGTCTTCATTTTTCAGACCTTCTTTCATAACTGTCAATAAAATATAAAATTTATAATTTTCCATATAAATCTCTTGAATGTTTAAGTTGAATTATTTCTAGTTACTTAACATTTTATTTGGTTTTTCATTATATGCTTTTATAAATTACATTATGTTGTTTTGGTATTCAGAAATGCAATTGTCATAAAATAATTTGCAGGCAGAGACATTGTAAAATCATCTCAATAATCCTAATATATTGACTATGAATTTTTTGAGTTTTATTACATTGACAATTGTAATAACTATAATACTTATGGTTTTAGTCTTCCTTCCTACTCCCTTTACTTTTATTTCTTTTTATGCCTAATTTCACTAGCCAGGGCCATTAAGTCAGTGTTGAATATACATGGTGATATCATTCCTTTATTGTTTCTAATCTAAAATGGAATACTTTCAACAAATTTTTATGAATTTGATGTGCCTGTAGATTTATTTAGAGATACAATTCACCTAGCCACAGAAATTCCTTTATGCATGAAAAGACAATTAAAAATCAAAATAAAATGACTCTTAAATATATGAAAAGATGTTCAACCTCACTCATGATTAAAGAAATGAAAATTAAAATATTTCTTATACATCCAATGTGTGAATATTAAAAGTATGACAATGAAATTGTGGTGAGACTACTGAGAAATAGGAACTGCCACAAACTGCTGCTGAAAATGCAAATCTGATCTGAAAACTCCTTTTTGAGGGGTTTTTGGAAATACCAATGATACTATATATGCGCTTGACTCAGCTAGACTACTTCTAGGAATTTTCCCTCAAGATAAACCTTCAATAATATAAAAATATACATGTAGCACTATTTGGGATTGCAAGTTATTAATATAAGTAACAACCTAAATATCCACAGATATGAGAATGGACAAATAAACCATAGTAGATTCACAAAGTGGAGTTTTATGAAGTTGTCAAAGTAATGAAATAATCTGTATGAATGGATATAGACTTATTTCCCAGATATACTGTTAAATGATAAAAGTACAAAAGATTATCTATTATAAGCTAGCTTTAATATAAAAAGAAAGAGAAATAAGAAAATTCATATTTATCTATTCATTGGTGGGAAAACAAACACAGAAAAGATGAACCAGAAACTGGTGAGATTAGTTACTGAGGCAGGCTGATAAGGGCTCCCACAGATTTGCTCATGCCCTAATCCCCAGAACATGTGACTATTACTTTGTGTGGGAAGAGGGACTTTGTAGACAGGATTATGAATGTTGAGGTTGGGAGATGATCCCAGATTATCTGGGTGGGCCCTAAATACAATCACAAAGGTCTTCCTAAGAAAGACGCAGAGGGACGTTTCACACAGACACGCATAGGACAGGGTGATATGAAGGCAGAAGTAGAGTCGGGAGTGACGTGGCTATAGCAAAGGAACTCTAAGAATGCTAGGCAGCCACTGGAAGCTGCAATAAGAAAGTACTGAGCTTCACCCAGAGCCTCAGGCGGCAGGGCAAGGCTAGTACAAATTCTGAGATGGGATTGGAATCAATGGCATCACAATGAATTTACGATTTTTTAATCTACATTTAAATATACATTCATAAGTAATGTGTGTGTATATATAAACATTAATATGCATTAATTGTTTTACTTTCTAGCTCAGTTTGCTGATGGAGGCCTAAAAGCAATAATCCCCCAGTGGCACTGAGCACATCTAGCACCCAGGTCTTTGTTTCTAATTATCATTCTCCAATAAAAGTAACTAGAGCACTTTGGAGAAACAGCTGATTGGTGGACTGGATACAAAAAACACAAGATGAGTCTGGAACATCTTTTCAGTCTAGAAAACAAGAAAGTACTCCAAGAAATGATGGGGACATTTTGAAAGGACATAGGAGCTAACCAGAAGTGGCACCCAATGGCCAAAACTAGGACAATTTGAGAAATAAAAGATATAATAAGAGTAATGAATTATAACCCAGAGAGTAAAATAAATATTCACAAATCCATACTGAATATACATCAGTAAATGAATGAATAAAAGGGGGAGAAATGGAAGCTCTTCCTCACAGCAGAATTTCAATTACTGGTCATGGAAATAATCTTGGAAGTAGAAAATGACAATTTTAGCAAGTACTACCATAATAATTTTTGCAGCAAGCATGATTGATAGATATGCAAAGTAGTGGGCAAAAGTATGATGAGAAACAGAATATTTACAAAATCAAAAGAATATTTCCACAATATATCTATTTATTTAGAGGGGGGAAAATCGTAACTATACAATAAAAATATCTAGCATGCACTACCTTAACCAGTTGATTATACACAGTATCCTCATTAATGAGATGTATCAACATTACAAGCTTCCTAACATGATGTACAGAGATGGTTTATCACTTCTGTAATATTCATGCTAAAAATGCAAAACCTCAGTTTAATCATTGGGAATCATAAAACAAACCTAAATTAGAGAACCTGCTACAAAATACAGGCATACCTTCGGGCTATTGAGAGTTTGGTTTCAGATCGCTGTAATAAAGTCAATATCACAGTGAAAGGAATCACATGAATATTTGGTTTTTCCAGTATACATAAAAGTTATGTTCACTCTGTCTATTCAGTCTGTTCAGTGTGCAATAGCGTTATGTCTTAAAGAACAATGTACATACCTTAATTAAAACATACTCCAATTCTAAACGAACGCTAATGATCTTCTGTGCCTTTAGCATGATGTAATCTTTTTGCTGGTAGAGGATTTTGCTTCCATGTTGATGGCTGCTGGTGGCTGCTAAAATTTGGGGTGGCTTTAGGAATTTTTAAAAATAAAACAATAATGAAGTTTGCCTCTTTGAATGACTCTACCTTTCACAAAGATTTCTCTGTAGCATGCACTGCTGTTTGATATTAATAGTATTTTACCCACAGTAGAACTGCTTTTAAAATTGGAGTCTCTCCCAAACCCTGTCGCTGCTTTATCAACTACATTTATGTAATATTTGAAATCCTGCATTGTCATTTCAACAATGTTCACAACATCTTCACCAGTAGATTCCATCTCAAGAAACCATTTTCTTTGCCCCCTGCCGTAACAAGCAACTACTCATCTGTTCAAGTTTTATCATGATACTGCAGCAAACCAGTCATGACTTCAGGCTCCGCTTCTAATTCTAGTTCTCTTTCCATTTCTACCACATCTACAGTGACTTCCTCCACTGAAATAGTCAACCCTTCAAAGTTATCCATGAAGATTGGAATCAAATTCTTCCAAATTCCTGCTAATGTTGATATTTCAGCTTTCCCCATGAATCATGAATGTTCTTAATGGCATCTAAAATGATGTATTTTTTCCAGAATGTTTTTCCTTTACTTTTTTCCCCCAATCCCTCAGAGAAATCACTATCCATGGCAGCTATAGCATTATGAAATGTATTTGTTAAAATAATAAGACTTGAAAGTCAAAATTATTCCTTGATCCATGGGCTGCAGAATTGATGTTGTGTTAGCAGGCATGAAAATATTAATCTCCTTGTACATCTCCACCAGAGCTTTTTTCAGTCTAGAAAAGCTTTTGGGTGACCAGGTGTATTGTCAATGAGCAGTAATATTTTGAAAGGAATCTTTTTTTTTTCCCCCCTGAGCAGTAAGTCTCAACATGGGCTTAAACTACTCAGTAAAACAAGCTGTAAACAGATGTGCTGTCACCAAGGCTTTGTTGTTCCATTTATGGAGCAGAAGCAGAGTAGATTTAGCATAATTTTTAAGAGCCCTAGGATTTTTTGCATGATAAATGAGCATTGACTTCAACTTCAATTCACCAGCTGCATTAGCGTGTAACAAGACAGTCAGCCTGTCCTTTCTAAATTTGACACCAGGCACTTCTCCTCTCTATCTATGAAAGTCCTAGATGGTATCTTCTTCCAAGAGAAGACTGTTTTGTCTACACTGAAATTCTGTTGTTTCATGCAGCCACCTTCATTAATTATCTTAGCTAGATCTTCTGGGTAAGTTGCTGTAGCTTCTACATGAACATTTGCCGATTACCTTACAATTTTAGATTATGGAGACAACTTCTTTCTTTTAACCTCATGAACTAACCTCTACTAGCTTCAAGCTTTTCTTCTCCAGCTTACTCACCTCTCTGAGCCTTCACAGAATTGAAGAGAGTTAGGGATTTGTTTTGAATTAGGCTTTGGCTTAAGGAATGTTGTGGCTGGTTTGATCTCTTACCCAGACCACTCAAACTTTCTCTACATCAACAACGAGGTTGTTTTACATTCTTGTCATTCATACGTTCATCAGAGAAGCACTTTTAATTCCTTCAAAAATGTTTCCTTTACATTCACAACTTGCCTATTTGTCTGGCGCAAGAGGCCTAGTTTTTGCCCATCTTGGCTTCTGACATGCCTTCCTCACTAAACTTAATCATTTTTAGCTTTGATTTAAAATGAGACATGCACTACTCTTCCTTCATTTGAACATGTAGTGTTGTTAATTGAATTAATTTCAATATTGTTGTGTCTCAAGGACAAGGAAGGAGCAAGGAGAGAAAGAGACAGGAAACAGCTGGTCAGTGGAACAATGAAAATAGACACAACATTTATTATATTAAGGTTACAGTCTTATATGGGTACAGCTCATGGAGCCCCAGTAACAATAGTAATGTAAAAGATCACTGATCATAGATCGCCATGACAGATATAATAATAACTAAAATGTCTGAAATATTGCAAGAATTACCAAAATGTGACACAGTGACAACAAGTGAGCATGTGCTATTGGAAAAATGGCATTGATGGGTTTGCTCAAGGCAGGGTTGTCACAAACCTTCAATTTGGAAAAGCACAATATCTGGGAAGTGTGATAAAGCAAGGCACAATAAAATGAGGTATGTCTGTAAATTGGCAGTACTCTTCAAAAGTATCAAGGAAAAAAGTAAGAAATTGTCTCAGATTAGAAGTGACAAAGGAAATATGACAACTAAATCAGTATCTGATCCTTGATGGAATTCTCAGTCAATAAAGTGGGACAATTAATGATATTTGAACAAGGTCTGTAGATTACTGAATAAATGCTGTATTGATGTAAACATCAATTTCTGGGTTTTGATAGCTACACTCTAGTTGTGTAAGATATTAACATTTGGATCAGCTGAGAAAGGGTATACAGGAATCCTTTGTACAATTTTTGCAGGTTTTCGGTAAGTTTAAAATTGTTTCAGAAGGAAAGAAAATATAATTGAAATCTAAAGTTCTTAATTATTATTCATTTGCTTGTAATTTTTATTGAAATATTAAATACTGAATTTTATCCAATAATTTCCATGTATCTATTGTGATAATATTTTTCTTTCATCAATTAATAGCATAAACTATATTATTATCTTTTAACAGTAATCAAAATTTGCACTCTTGGGATAAAACAATGCTATGTGTAAGTATCATCTTTTCAAATATTGTTGTATTGGCTAATTGCCTTGTTTGGAATTTTTGTGTCCATATTAATGAGTGAGATTGGATGTCCTATTTCTTTCTCATACTGCTCCTGCTTTTCAGTTTCAATTTTGTAATATCTTCACAAAAGGCATTGAAGGGTTTTCACATTCTTCTTTATACTCTGAGTTTGTCTAAAGTTTGGGTGTTACTGTATATGGTCTGTTTCATTTTCACAAATATCTTTCTTCCCAAGCGCTATACCTTCTGGAGGCAGTGTACTTTCTGACCTCACTGAATTTAGAATTGGCCACATGACTTGCTCTGGCTAGTGGAATGTAAGTGGATGTAACAAATGCCACTTCCAAGCAGAAGCTATAATGCACTTGGATTGTTACGCAGAGTCCTTACTATTGCGACCTCCATGGCGAGGAAGGCATATCCAGGATAGGGTCAATTCCTTTGGTCTGAGTGCCAGAATTAGAAGACACATGTAGAAGACATGATTCTATTGCACAGCTAGAAAAGAGCTACAGCAAAGTTGGAGCAATAATCATAATAACATAAAAATGTAAACAAGAAACACACATGTGTTGTATAAGACACTGCTACTTTAAGATTGTTAGTACATAGCATAACCCAGCAAAATTTGACTTATATTCTACATCTTAAAAATTTTGTAGAACTTACTGATAAAACAATTCAGGTGTTTTCTATATGGGAAGGTTTTTAAGTATTGACTAAATTTCCTTAATGGTTAAAAGACTACATTTTCTATCTTAAGTCAATTTGATAAATGATAAAATTCTTAAAATTTCATCTACATTTACAAATTTGTTGATGCAACTTTTAAAACACCTTTTATCTTTCTAATGCCAGCAGAACTTAAGTACCAATTTGCATTTCCCCCATATTACAGATTTGAGCTTTCTTTCATTCTCTTTAGTTTTCTTTCTTTCTTTGGAAGAGAAGGGTAAGTCTACCTAGAGATTTGTAAATAGTACTACTTTTTAAAGAGCCATTCTTTGGCTTTGCTGATTTTATGAGGTAGGGAGTTAGTTTTAGATGACAGTAACAGGGAAATTCCAAATAACAGTTGCTTAATAAACATAGAATTTTATCTCTGTCTCACATAAAAATTCAGACACGGCTCTTTAGGTCGGTGTAGTGGCTTCATTCACGAGGACCTTAAAGAATCAGGCTCTTTCCAGTGCATCATTTCATCTTTGTCCTCATGGTCCAAAATAAAGGAAGAAATAAGTAAGAAAAGAGCAAAGAACATCCAATAGCTTTCTTTTAAGAAAGATTCTGCAAAGCTGCCACAAAACACGTTCACTAACTTATCATTGGCCAGAATCTGTTCCCATAACTACACCATGCTTTATTCTGGGCCACTGTATGCCAACCTAAATATTGGTATTGTATTAATAAGAATAAAAAAGAGAATAGATATTAAGGGGAAACTAATACTTTTTGCAACATTCACCTTTGCTATTACATATGAATTTTCTATTATAGTTCTGCTCTTATTTTCATTATCTTTCCTTCTACAAAAATTGAAGTTATTCTTGTTTCTCTCTTCTTTATCTGTGAAAGTAGCTAATTAATATTCAGAATGAGAAGGAGGAGGTTGGCACAACTTTTTATTTGTAACTTGTAGTTTAAAAATATGTTAGTCTTACAACTTAAGTTTTCTTAATTACATATGAAAATGGAATAAATGTTAGCTCTCTAACATCTAAATTTGTCCTTTTTTTCCTTCCAAGTATTATAATATAATAATTTATTATGAGCCAGAAAAAAGACTGGTCATCTTTATAGTTTCAAGTATCACAAGAATGGAAAAACAAGCATCACATGTACTCACCATCAAATTGGCACTAACTGATCAACACTTAAGTGCACATATAGTAGTAACATTCATTGGGTGTACAGCAGATGGGAGTGGGAGGAGGGGATGGATATATACACACCTAATGGGTGCGGTGTGCATTGTCTGGGGGATGGGACACACTTGAAGCTCTGACTTAGGCAGGGCAAAGGCAATACATGTAACCTAAACATTTGTACCCCCATAATATGCTGAAATAAAAAAAATAAAAAATAAATAGAAATTTAAAAAGGAATTTTTATTTTCCTACTTTTCTATTTTTTTCTAGCTTTTTTCATCAATAAAAATCTGTTGCATTTTAATTAAGAAAAAGATTTAACCAAAGATAATGAGAATCACAGATAATGGAAATTTTAAATAAAATATAAACAACAGCAATAACTTCTATCCAATACATTATAGAATAAAACAAAACAAAAAACAAAATGAGTAAACCAACTAAATAAATTTTAGATATGTATTAGAAAAAAATATAATTAATTAATAAATACAAGAATATTGTCATGAATAGCCTCAAATAAAAATATATTAAATTCAAAATTCAAAATATCTTGCTATACATATTAATTAGTAAAGAAAATAAAGGTAATGATGATGTTGCTGATTGTAAAAGATACCAGATCATGTTGATTGTCCAGTGTGTCCCCCTTGCTTCCTGATTACCCTGAGTTATGTCAAAAATATCCTGTAGCCAAGAGAACAGTCATGGGACTATATTGCATTTATTGGACGTCTACAGTCACAGCCAAATCAATATTTTTCAGTCTCATTACTAACAGAAATGCTAATTAACAGCCACCTAAGTGTGTCTCATTATTAGTGTATTTACTCAGACAGAAAATTAGCAAATCCCATTTACCCAAATCATTACTCTATACTCATCCAACACCTAATCAATGACCATCTCCTTCTACTCTTCCTATATATGAGGCACAGCATCTCTTAAGTTAGAATTCCATTTCCTAAAGTACTCTACATCCTTTGTCATTATTGACTAATTTAAACATTTGCCATTATAACCTGCAGAATACCCTTGGAACTGCACACAGAAAGCTCTGAGAATATATAAACAAGTGATGTGTTTTCTATGGAATGCAAATCAAATAGGAACTGTTAGAAAAGTAAAGGGAGCCAAATCTGGAAATTATGAAAAAAAATGTAAATTTTAACTTTATATCTTGGAAAATACTGTAGGAACGTTATTAAAATCAATTTGTGGAGAAAGATGCTATAAAAAGTATCCAGATTTTATATAAAACTCAGCATATTAACAGAAGAAAGTACTTCTCAGGATATTAGACCAATTAGACATGTATGCCTTGACTTTTTAAATTTTTCATAGAGACATACAAGCTAGAAACATTCCTGCCAAACCCATTGTCTCATGGCTTCTGCCTACTGCTGTGTCTGTCTCTGTCTTTTCAGCATCTGTCTCTCATACTAACATCCTCGACTTTCTCTGTATCTCTCATTTAAACTTCCTGAGAAAATCCGGGGTCAGTTGGCCTCAAAGCCCCTGCCTAGCCTAGTGCTCTACTTTCATTGCATCGATATTCACATCCAATTCCATCACCTGGGAGCAAGGCTGAGGTCATGCAGCACCCAGCAAGCAGCCCATTAAGGGACTGTCTAGGGAAGCTTCCCTCACCAGGAAATGTGTAGGTTTCTGCAGAAGGGAATTGTGAGCCTGGCAGCCATTTTGAGGCTGGTTTTGCCTAGTGTGAGTGTGTAACCATATTGTTGGCCAATATTCCTTAAAGGACAAATCATCACATGAACCAAAGCCCAGTAGAGATAACAGTGTGCCTGTACAGACATCTTTATGTTTGACATAACTCATTTGAGACAAAGGGACACCTATCATTCTGGAATATAGTATTTAGGGCCCATGCATTGAGAAAAGAGATTTCTAGCAAATTTTGTCAGAAGGGTGATATGTGCTTTTTTTCTCTCTCCACAGACAGATAGATAGATTTTTCCACTCAGAATTTGTTAATAAGTGTGATAATGGGATATAATTGTTCCTAACATTCATGTTTTCCTCCGTCCGCAGTGTTGAAATAGCTGTGGAGGAGACAGAGCTAGTATAAATTCAATAGGATAAACTTCTTTCAATTACCCTCTAGATCTGGAATGGCAAATATATTTTATGTCTTTTAGTCAACAACAGTTGATCTCCAGTGATTGTCTAAAGTCCTGAGTGGAAAAGAATTCTGAAGCCTTACCTAGGTTCAGCGGGCAAAGGGGTGATGACTATTCAGCAAGGTATGTCATGGGCACAAAAGGAGAGAGTGGCAGCTTATATGTTTGATTTGACATCCTTGAGATGACACCCCTGATTTAGATGACACTTCTGATTTAGTAACTAAGATGATTTCATAGTTACATTGAATGGGATCACTAGACTAGCCAGAGAAGACTGGATTTGGAGTCAGATTTTGTTTGAATGTAGGCTCTATAACTTTTATTTATTTCTTCATATCTTATTTTTAAAATATTAAAAAATCTTACTTTAATCAAGTATATTTCTAAAATTCTTTTTTTCAATATTTCATGAGCAGTTACTATGCGTCAGTCACTGTTTTAGGTAATGGTAATAAAATACTGAGCAAAAAAGTCATAAAACCTGCCTTATAGATGAGGAAAACATGAATCAAACAATCACAAAAATAAGTATACATTATAACTGAGGATAATCATTAGGAAGGAGAGGTACTGGGTGCCTTAAAAGTTTACATTGAGATGATACAGCCACTTACTAACAGTGTGATCTTCGACAAGTTACTTCACTTTTTTGAACCTCTCTAAAACAGAGGCTAAAAATATGTCATAGGGATTTGTAAACTTTAACTGATAATAACCCCAGAATGTATGATATTTGTAGATGGATAACTTAAACCTATAAACACATATATCCTATTCAGTAGGTGTACATGAAGTGGTTTATTAATTGCTATGCATACATGTAGACATTCTATGTTTTTATTGCCTATATATATTCTGTGTTTTACTGACAATCTATGTTAGCGGTGCCAGTGGACAAAGAGAATTGGTATAATTCCAGGAAACAAGATTTTTACCAAGAAAAGGGAAGAATGATCGGCACTGTAATCACACTAAATTACTAAGTGGAAAGAGGGCACAAGAGTGTGTTGCAAGATTGTAGACCAGCCCAAAATATCAGGATGAGAGGATATTTGATGTGTGGAATCCTCTTCCTCCTGGAAAACAAAGGCTTTGATCAATCCTACAATTAAAATAAGATGACTAAGACACTGATAAGGAAAAGAGTAAACTAAGATAGGACATCTGGCAATCAGGACTTGTTGACCATAGGGTCAGGGTAGGAAGTACTGGGCAAGTAGAGACCCTCCTCATAACCCTGGGGAGTATTGGCCATGTGAGCACAGACTTTGGAGGTACATATTACAGCTTCTAATCTCAACTTTGCTAATAACTAGTTGTGTAAACCTATGGACGTTATTAATCTCTCTGTGGTCTGTTTTCTCATCTGTAAAGTGAGAAACATAATACTTACCTCATTGGGTTAAATGAAATAATACAATTAAGGTACTTAGAAGAGTGCTTGGAATATAGTAAGTACTATATAAGTTTTAGCTATTATTATTGTTGATACCGTTATCACTAATAATACATTTATAGACTCCTTTAGTGAAAGCACCACAATGGGAATAAAAGATGTTCTTCAGAGAGAAATCTAAGGTGCTTCCACCTGTGATTTCTAGTCAACAATTAAATTTAAAATTATATCAGTTATGAATGTTTTCAGCTGCAAGTAACAGCATTCCTAAGTAATCATAGCTTTATCAATGAAAAGATTTAATTATCTTAAATCTAAAAAGAAGACTAGTGGTAAGAGCTTACAGATTTGGTGTAGGAGCTCAACCGTATCATCAAAGACCAAGGCTCTTACTAACCTTCTCTTCAACCAGGCTCAGCTTCTTGCTTTTTCCTATGATCACGAGATGGCTGCCACAGCTACAAACATAGCATCTGGCAAAGGGGGATGGAATTTTCCTTGTCGAGAGCTAAACAGGTTGACATCCTATACAAAACTGGAACTTTATTGAAAAGGAAAAAGGGATATGGCTGCTGGGTAGACAGCTAACAATATCTAACATAATCTTCATGGTTTTAAAAATGTTCTGAGTTGCATTTCTTAATACAAATTAAACAACTATCTGAAACAAGTTAACGGTATATATAATATTTAGATACAAAGATAATAAGGGATTTGGATGAAAAAAGAAGAGCTGTCAGTGCTTGGGCAAGTTTTTCACAGTGAATTTTAAGTGTAATTGTGTGCATAAAAATATAAATTTATTTTCAGAAATGCAAATGAAGCACCTGGAATACCTGAAAATAATATAGCTGGGTTTCTTATATTATCACCCCCCAATCATATGTATTATCTGGGTTATCAGAAGTGTTTTGAAGTGATATTTAAACTCAGCTTGTCCTAGATCCTCCTCTAAAAATCTACTCTTCTTTCACTGCCTCCTTATACAGCAAAACTCCAGAAAGACTTTACTTCTCTCTCTCTGCACTTTCACTAATGCTGTTTTCTTGAACACTCTCCACTGATGCACTTAACACCACGGATCCGCCTACTCTCTTGTCAAGACCATCATTCAATTCCATGCTGCCAACTGCAATGTTCACTCTCTCTGACACCAGTCATCACATCTGCCTTGAACACTTTCTTCACCTCCTGATACACTGGCTATTCCTGCTAGTCCTAGTCCTCCTTTCCTGGAACCTCCTTCTTGCTCAAATTCTTAATTTTGGAGAGCCTCTTTAGGATCCTGTAAGGATAAGTCCTTTGGATCTCTTTTCCTCTTCAACTGAATACACATTCTAAATGGTACTGGTACTTTAAATACCAGTGTAATGCCAAACACCTGTCCGAATTAAATCTCCACTAAGCCCTTTCACCTGAACTCCAGCCAATGGGTATCTCCAACTCAGCATACCCAAAGCTATGCTCCTGCCTAGCCCCCGCTCACCACAGAACTTGTTTTTTATGTAGGTGTTTCCGAGATCAATATTTGACTTCCTGCTTCATCCAGCTGCTCCAGCCCTAAACTTTGAAATCATCCTTGACTCCTCTTTCTTCCTTAGCCAGTCAATTAGCAAAGCCTCTCGGCTCTGAGTTCAAGCCTGTCTTAACTCTGACCACTTCTTATCACCTCTATCCTACCATTCTGCTTCAAACCACTGCAATCTAGCGTTCATCCTATTACTGTAACTGGTCTTCCTACTTCTGTTGTTCCCCTTACAATCTGTGTTCCACACAAGAGCCCACTCTTTCAAAAATATAAATCATTTCAAGTCACTCTTCTGTTCAAAACTCTCCAATACCTTCTGATCTTCCTCCAAGTAAATCCTAAGCCCCTACAGTGGCCCTGAGGCCCTGCATGATGCAGCCCTCCACGCATCTCCTGTCTCCTCTTCCTCCACCCTACACCTTGCGCAGTGCATTCTCGTGACTCTGGCCCCTCACGCTTACTGAATGTTCCAGGTATGCTCTTGCTCTATCTGGATGGTATGTTCTTCTCTCAGATAACCACGTTTCTATTTTTCTACATTTTTCTCTTGAAATACACCCCATCAGAGAGGTCTTCCCTAACCACCTGTCTAAATACTACTTCTCGCCCTGTCCCTTTTTATTCTGTTTAACTTTATTCCATAATTCTATAACCAATTACCATACGTATTTGTTTGTGTATTGCATGTGTCTTCCCACCAAAATGTTTGCAACACAAGAGCAGGGACTGTTGTCTGTGTTGTTCACTGCTGTACCCAGGGTGTGGAACAATGCCTGGCTACTAGTAGGTGTTCATTCCATACATGTTAAAGGTAAGTGTATCAATGAACAGCTGTTTGCTGAGTAACTCCTTTTTTTTTTTTATTCTGTATAAACCTCATACAGTTTTTTAGGATGTTTTCACTATTGTAAATTAACATTTTTAATAGGTTTCTTTCTTTCAAGTAGGTAATAAGAAAAACATTTTGTTTTCTGATATATATGTTATGAAGT
>CAUYRT010067739.1:0-10380 GCA_963574885.1 Lepilemur ruficaudatus | reverse complement strand
TAGAGTGCCGTGGCATCAGCCTAGCTCACAGCAACCTCAAACTCCTGGGCTCAAGCAATCCTTCTGCCTCAGCCTCCCAAGTAGCTGGAACTACAGGCATGCGCCACCATGCCCGGCTCATTTTTTACATATATTTTTAGTTGTCCAATTAATTTCTTTCTATTTATAGTAGAGACGGGGTCTCGCTCTTGCTCAGGCTGGTCTTGAACTCCTGATCTTGAGCTATCCACCCGCCTCGGCCTCCCAGAGTGCTAGGATTACAGGCGTGAGCCACCGCGCCCGGCCTTATAATTTCAGTTTTCATTAGCTATTTCTGTGCATGTCACTGGAGCCAAATATATAACTAAATGAAGATCTAGAAGGATATGCTGTTTTATGCATACGTAGACACTCATCTAGTAAGTCACACCCAAAAAAGGGTATATTTTCCATCTGAAATATACTTATAAGAGAAAAAAAGAACTGAACTCTGTCACTGATATAAATAAATTAGCTTACCAGCTGCATTCCACTTAGTTCATCCACCAAAGTCATATTTCCAGACATAATTTTCTTCAGTGAATCATTAAATTCACTTAGTTGCTCCAGAGTTTCCTTTTTGGTTTCTTCATATTCATCTGTATCAAGTTCTTCTCTAAAGTAGAGTGAACAATATAATATAGAAATATAGAGTTCCAAGTGAAAAATGCAATCTTAGTACTTGTACACTAGAAAAAGGCTGAAGGGAACATGGAAATGCTAATGACGGATGTGTTCAGATAGTAGTAGTATGGGCATTTTCCTGAAATACAGTCACTTTGATAATTAAAAGGTTTCCTTTTACCAACATGAGGCACACTTAACAAACCACATAATAACCTCCCTTTAAGCAATCATTGGTATAACCTTGGACAAGATACTGGACATAGCCAAGCCTCAGTGTCTTTATCTATAAAGCTGCAGACAGTGATAATACCTACCTGACAGGGTTGGTATGAGCATTAAATGAGATATGAAAAGTGTTTGGCATATAATAGGTACTTGAGAAATAGCTGTTGTTATTAGCCTCATCATCCATAGTAGAAAAAATTTCATGTATCTTGCAATAAAACAGCAAGGCAGTATTTGCCATCTGAGTAAGAGGCTATTTTTATTCATCAAAGAAGCCATTTATAATATTAAACATTTACTACAGGCCGGGCGCGGTGGCTCACACCTGTAATCCTAGCATCCTGGGAGG
This sequence comes from Lepilemur ruficaudatus, assembly GCA_963574885.1. Classification (NCBI taxonomy): domain Eukaryota; kingdom Metazoa; phylum Chordata; class Mammalia; order Primates; family Lepilemuridae; genus Lepilemur; species Lepilemur ruficaudatus. The sequence continues at coordinate 9,161 of CAUYRT010067739.1, read as the reverse complement.
CCGAGGCGGGAGGATGGCTCAAGGTCAGGAGTTCGAAACCAGCCTGAGCAAGAGCGAGACCCCGTCTCTACTAAAAACAGAAAGAAATTAATTGGACAACTAAAAATATATAGAAAAAATTAGCCAGGCATGGTGGCACACGCCTGTAGTCTCAGCTACTCGGGAGGCTGAGGCAGGAGAATCGCTTGAGCCCAGGAGTTGGAGGTTGCTGTGAGCTAGGCTGACACCACAGCACTCTAGCCTGGGCAACAGAGTGAGATTCTGTCTCAAACAAACAAACAAAAAAACCCCAAACATTTACTACAAATAATAACAGCTACCACTTATTTAGCACCTACTCTGGGTCAACCATTGTGTTGGTCCCTTCATTTGTAATATTTACAACAACCTTGCAAGGTTGTTAAAAACTACAATGAACAGTCTTGATTCTTTGTGCAGTTAAGGCTGAAACCACACACCATAAGTGCAAGTAGTAGCTTCTCAGCCCAGTACAAGGCAGGGCTGTTTTAAATACTAAAGACAAGGTAGGTGTTATCATTTCCACTTCAAGGTGGTTAAGTATTTTGCTTAAGTTCACATGCACTTAGTAGTTAATTGAAAGACTTTCACATTCCAGCCTTTATGACTCCAAAATCTGCAATGAGTTTACTTCTCCACCAGACAAAGAACTGTGAAGAACATGACGGGGGAAACCAAAATCACACGTGGGATTTTGTAATCAAGGAGTTTGTAATCTAGCTGCAGAAATTTTACAGCATAACAACATACAATTATACTATTACCTGCATTCCTCCAGATCTTGTAATTGCTGCATTAGTCTATCCAACTGTTCTTCTAAATTCTGTTTTAATTTGCTTGTCTCTGTCTTTCCTCTGGAAGCCATTTTAATTTCTACATGGAACAATAAACCCACATACCGTATATTATATTTGGTTATTTGAGGAGATTCAATATACCAGTTCAATTTAAAATAGGCTATACTCTTCCCACAGGCTGGAGGGTGAGGAAAAAAAAAAAAGAATAAATAAGCTATACTCTTTCTTAGCTACAGATATGGGAAAGATAGTTATGCAAAGAAAATCTCAATTTAGATATAAAAGTTTAAACTCATATAGTAATGACACCACACAAAAATGCCTGACAGTGGCCGGGCGTGGTGGCTCACGCCTGTAATTCTAGCACTCTGGGAGGCCGAGGCGGGCGGATCGCTCAAGGTCAGGAGTTCGAAACCAGCCTCAGCAAGAGCGAGACCCCGTCTCTACTGTAAATAGAAAGAAATTAATTGGCCAACTAAAAATATATAGAAAAAATTAGCTGGGCATGGTGGCGTACGCCTGTAGTCCCAGCTACTTGGGAGGCTGAGGCAGAAGGATTGCTTGAGCCCAGGAGTTTGAGGTTGCTGTGAGCTAGGCTGACGCCACGGCACTCACTCTAGCCCCGGCAGCAGAGTGAGACTCTGTCTCAAAAAAAAAAAAAAAATGCCTGACAGTCTTCTTAATATTTTTTATTTTTTCTGGAGTAGTGGTTTCTTGGTACAGTCTTAATTGACTTGACAAATTAATTAGAAGTCTTCACTATTGCTCTATCTTACTTTAAACAAGTTTGATGATGAAAATACAAATTTGTAAAGAAATACATCAAATGTGATTTTTTTTTGGAGACAGAGTCTCACTCTGTTGCCCGGGCTAGAGTGACATAGCGTCAGCCTAGCTCACAGCAACCTCAAACTCCTGGGCTCAAGCAATCCTTCTGCCTCTGGCCTCCCGAGTAGCTGGGACTTCAGGCATGTGCCACCATGCCCAGCTAATTTTTGCTATATATTTTTAGTTGGCCAATTAATTTCTTTCTATTTTTAGTAGAGACAGGGTCTTACTCTTGCTCCGGCTGGTTTCGAACTCCTGACCTTCAGCAATCAGCCCGCCTCAGCCTCCCAGAGTGCTAGGATTACAGGCGTGAGCCACCGCGGCCAGCCATGAAATACATCAAATGTTATTTTGCTGTATAAAGATTCATTATAGCATTCTTTTTCATTTTTATAAGTACACCCCCAAGACTGAGAACACTCTTGATATTATTTTGTTGGTTTTAGGTACAGTTACCTAATGATTTGGGAGCATGAACATATTTTGATATGAATTTCTTCTTTGGAAATGTGCTCATTTTTCTATTGAGTTATCTTTCTCTTACTGATTTACAGAACATGGATATGAAGCCTCTGCAATTATGTTGCAAATATTATCTCATCTCCTGACTTTAAATTTTATTTATGGTGATTTTTGTCATGATAAATTATTAACTTTTTTTTTTTTTTTTTGAGACAGAGTCACGCTCTGTTGCCTGGGCTAGAGTATCGTGGCATCAGCCTAGCTCACAGCAACCTCAAACTCCTGGGCTCAAGTGATCCTCCTGCCTCAGCCTCCCGAGTAGCTGGGACTACAGGCACATGCCACCAAGCCTGGCTAATTTTCTCTATTTTTAGTAGAGAGGAAGTCTCACGATTGCTCAGGCTGGTTTCGATTTCCTGACCTCAATCAATCCTCCTGCCTCAGCCTCCTGGGAGTGCTAGGATTATAGGTGTGAGTCACCACACCTGGCCTAAATTATTACTTTTTAATGGACAAATCCATCTTTTCCTTTAAATGTTCTTTGTTTTGGCTGGGCGTGGTGGCTCACGCCTGTAATCCTAGACATCTCAAGATTTATAAAAGTATGTATCTTTATATTCAACACTTTCATAAATTTCTTTTTCTAGCTGCCGAAAAAAAGCCACCTGCAACATTTTTTGTTTATGCTATGAAGGGTCTTTTTTTTCTTTTCAAATGGATAGCCAATTGCCAATACTCTTTACTAGTCAGTCTTATTTATTGATCCAATATCCCACCTTTATTGTAAACCAAATTCCTGGACTCAAGTCTGTTTCACTGATAATTTTCTGCTCCTATGGCATCACCTTGATATTTAAATTATTATAGCTTTATCACTGGTATATTTTGATAACTGATAACTGCCTTTTTTATTGCCTTTTCACCCCAAAACTCTTGGCTATTCTTGTGTTCTTTCTTTTCTGAATGAATTTGAGAATCAGTTTGTCAATTGTCATCAAAAATTCTATTGAAATTTTGACAGGCATTACATTAAAATTGAGAAAATCTGTATCCTTGAAATCTGAATCTTCCTATCAAGGAATATATTGTTCCATTTACCTAGGCTTTCTTGTGTGATCTTTAGTTTAAAAAGTACTGTTTTATTCCAATAGGCTTTGAACATTGGCTATTAGATTTTTTGTTAATATTTGGAAAACAGTTTTTGTTATTACAATATCTGATTATTGCTGGTGTAAAGCTACTAATTTTGCTGTGCTGATATTATATCAATTTACTTTAACATTTATAGCATTTAAGTTTTCCATTTACAAAAATTAAACTTATATTCCTTTCAGGAAATACATTTTGTTTAATGTTAGGCATAAACACTCATCAGACATGCCTGTAGTCCCAGCTACTCGGGAGGCTGAGGCAGAAGGACCGCTTGAGCCCAGGAGTTTGAGGTTGCTGTGAGCTAGGCTGATGCCACGGCACTCACTCTAGCCTGGGCAAGAGAGTGAGACTCTGTCTCAAAAAAAAAACAAAAACAAAAAAACAAAAAAACCACTCATCAGAACTTAAATCCTAGGGTAACTTATTAAATCATGTTTTATTTTCCTTCACATAAAGAAATTATTACGAGATGATTTAACACGTGAACTTCAATGGAGAGGATTCTTACATTATATTCACAATAGAATATAATCAGTAAAAATCTAGTGTTACTACCCTATGTTTTAAAATTGCCTTAGCTGGGCTCAGTGGCTCATGCCTGTAATCCCAGCACTTTGAGAAGCTGAGGTGGGAGGACTAATTGAGGCCAGGAGTTTGAGATCAGCCTCTGCAACATAGTGAGACCCTGTCTCTTAAAAAATAATAATAAAATTGGCTTCAATCATCTATAATCACTAATAATATGCAAATATAAATGAGATACATTATAGCCAGAAGTGTTATTATAGCTACATTTCATATAAAATAGTTTGGTGGGTTTCTCCTGGAAATGCCCATTTAAATTTTTAAGTCTGTGGAATTTTCCAGTAAGAGTCAAGGCAAACCCAAGATGCAACTAAAAATGTCTTTTCAGGGTTAATTTCCTACAGTCTAACCACACTAGATTACTTGCTGTTCCAAAAAATGCCATGCTCTTTCATCCTTCTCTTTTGAGCCTGAATTTTTTCTACCTACTGAGCCCACCCAATTCATTGATTCTTCAAAGTTTAGTTCAAGTATCACCTACTCTATAAAGCCTTCCTTGATTTCCTCCCAGTCACTAGGTTGTTAATTATTTAAGAGTAGGAATTTTATAATACCTTTTCTTTATACACCAACATCTAGCACAGTCTTGGGCAGACAAAATAGTACTGGATAAGTAATTGGTAGGTGAATAATGAGAATTGGTTGAAGCACTTCACATCTTATTCTTTATTTGCCACTTATTTCTACTTTGAATTATATGCGATTTTATTTCAGCACACTGTTTATTTGTCTATCTTCCTCTCTTGACTAAACTCTGGAGAAGAGAAAATAAGTCCGATTCCACTCTTCGCCTTCTCAGTACCTAATACAGAACAGACAATTGGATCAAGTATATTAAGGCTCAGCGTATTTTAAGGAGGTAAAGCTATTCTGAATAAACTTCAGTGAAGATGGGTACACTTTAAAAACCTTAACCCTAGGCTAGGTGTGGTGGTCCCAGCCACTCTGGAGGCTAAGGCAGGAGGATCATTTGAGCCCAGGATTTCCAGACCAGTCCAGGCAACATGGTGAGACCCCAATCTCTACAAAAAAAATTTTTTGAAATAGCCGGGCATGGTGGCATGTGCCTGTAGTCCTAGATACTCCGGGCCCCAAGAGTTCAAGGCTACAGTGGGCTGTGATGGCACCACTGCACTCCAGACTGGGCAACAAGACCCTGTTTCGAAAGAAAAGAAGAAAGAAAAAGAAAGGAAAGAAGGAAGGAAAGAAAAGGAAAGAAAGAAAATAAATAAATCAAAAAATAAATAAATAAAATCAAAAATAAACAAACACCTTAACCTGGCGCTACATTATTTGAGATTTAATCTAGAAAGACTAGCTCACTGGCACCACCTAGTATTCAATAAAGGTGGTACACTTTTATGGAAACTAGAGACATGGCTCTCAGACACTTTAATCTGGAGTGGAAGGTCCTTCCTTACTCCTGCTCACCTGTCCTAGTACTCTGAACTATGCACAGTACTGACCCGTCTCAAATTGCATAAACCTCTAATTCTTTAAGTTCGGAGTGTCACAAATTAGAGGAAAATGAAATTGGTCATCAGGACTACAAGAGGCTCAAAGTCCAAACCCCCAGGGGTGGAGTTGGCTAGGAAAAGCGAAATCACCAACAAGCAGTCTTGTTATGTGAACTTAGGCTAAAGCTGTCCAGATAACTTCCTCTTGCGCAACCTGCAACTGAAACACACCCCTCTCTTCCTAGGCAGACATCACGGGCAGTGGCGCTTTCTCCCTCAACTGCGCCCAGGGCAGCCTTTCTGGAAGTTTTTCCTGAGAAGCCAAGGACGTCATTGAGGAAAACCCCTTATCCGGACACGCCTTGAGGGAAGCTGTCAAACCCAGCAGCACAGAAAAGGGAAGGACAGAGAGCACACCTTTTCGTGACTGAAAGTGAGCGGCGTTCGGACCACGACCATCCGGCCTGGGTCAAGGAGTCGCTCCGGCCACGGGCGCAAATTCCACCTCCACGGGGGCACTTGAAGCTCCCGCACTTGAGTCATACCGCGGCGGCCGGGCTCGGCCAGGCCCCAGTTGTCACCAGAGGTAGCTAGGCACTCGTCGCCCTCGAAATCGCTTCCAGCCCTCCCTGATCAGAACCAGGACAACCTCCTTAAGCCCTCGGGGTCGCCTTCCTGCCTTCCGCCCGCCCGTCGGTCCCAGAGTTTGGAACCAGGGGCCCCGCCTACCTGAGGGCCCCGGCCTGGCGGACCGCGCAGGAAGAGCACTTCCGTCTGATCACGCACTTCCGGCCCGCTGGAACCAATGACGGTGCGGCTCGGGTGTTCTTCTCGTTGGCGTCCGGGTCGCGGGTAGTCTGCGGGACGACTGGGCCGGTGGGCCCTGGGTGCGTGGTAAGCCCCCCACACGGAGCCGCTAAGGAGCCAGTCCCTAGGAACCAGTGTCCGCTCAGGACACCTTTGCGTTCCAGACATAGGGGAGTCCAAGGTGGTGAGGTGTTTAGGGTCGAATGTAACGGTCTCCGAAGCGAGGTCATATACAAGTTTGGGGCAAGGAGTTTGGACCCCTTAATCTTTCAGTGGAACCGAAAACCTCCGTAAATTTGCTTCTGATCTTCAAAACATGAATTCACCCGGCGTGGGGGGAGGAGTCCTTTCTAGAGGGGTCTTAAGGGCTGGCGTCCTTGGGCTTGGCGGGGATGAGGTGACTCGGGCGGAGGAGTGACTTCCCTTTCCTCCTAAATCCTTCCTTCCAACTCTGTGAAAGACTAGATCCACCTTGCTGGAGGCGGTATGACCCTTATCCCCCTTATGCCCCTTGAGAAAGAGAAAGCTAGCTTTCCGACAGCACTTAAAAAAGTTACCCAGAAATGGGGTGGGAACCGTTTTCTGGTATTCCTAGGACAACATCAGGGTTTATGACAAAATGGTTTCAAAAGTGTAATCTTTGAAGTTACTTATGTTTCATCTGCGCAGGACAAACTTCCAACTTTGATTACCCTCGAACTCTACCAGAGTGAGTTGTTTGTGTCAGTTCTGTCTGATAGTGCAATTCTTTCTTCCTTTTTTTTTTTTTGAGACAGAGTCTCACTCTGTCACTCGGGCTAGAGTGCCGTGGCATCAGCCTAGCTCACCGCAACCTCAAACTCCTGGGCTCAAGCAATCCTCCCGTCTCGGCCTCCCAGAGTGCTAGGATTACAGGCGTGAGCCACCTTGCCCTGCCTGATAGTGGAATTCTTTATTACCATCAACTGTTTCTCAGAGTTTCAATTTGGATATGAAACCGCTTTTCTAGACCACCTTACAGAAGACTGTTGACATATTAGTTGGAATGGTTCCAATAGCCGACCTTGCAAAACACTTCAGATTCAAAGAACTTCCTTTGTAAGTGCTTGTTATATCAACACAATTATCTATAATTTTTGATTGGTGAATATGTGTGGAATTGTCAACATTTTGGGTAAAATGGAACTCACAGTGACAAATAGAGTCAATACCAAACAAAACAAAACTGGAAAATATACTTTTTTTCCACCATTTGAAGAATTTTCTGAATAAACACTTGCTCACAGTGTATTTCCCGTAATTTTGATGATGATAGTATGGTGTTCTCCTCAGGCATTTGTGCTGGTTTTAGTGTGCAATCTTAGAACCTGCAGAGGAAAGGCCTTGCCATATACATGCATTGTATTTGCCTGCTCTTCCTTCTCAGTGACTTAATCGGATTCAGTTCTATGCTAAGGGTATTCTTGTATACTTTTAAGTTCTTGTTTAGAGTTAATGGATAATGAAAACATATTCCTAGTGCATAAGAGAAATTGTTTGTGTTCCAGTTCTGAAACAAATAGAATCCAAGCCCTTAGACAGGAGACAGAGAAGAAATTGGAGAAAGAGGAATGATAGGTAGATAGTCACAGAAGACAGCGCTGGGGAAAGGAACCTCAGAACTGGGAGTCATAACTGGCAAACCAGATACTGCTGGAGGAGTGTAGGACACTTCAGCTTGGACTTGGCCTGGGAGCCCAGAGAATGCAAATTGCTCCAACTAGGTAGGAAATATGTTTGGGTAGATCAGACTTGAGTGACTAACAAGATGTTCTGTGAGCCAAGGGTCACTGAACATTTGGATCTTTTAAAAATGTCTACCAGCAGATAGCTTGTACCATTATAAGTCTTACATAATGGGTAACAGCATGAACTCTTAGATTCAAGCTTATTGTAGTTTAATCAACCTCTCTAAGCTTCAGTTTCCTCATCTGTTAAAAAGAAAAAAAAGGAGGGTCTGGGCGTGGTGGCTCATGCCTCTAATCCTAGCACTCTGGGAGGCTGAGGCGGGTGGATTGTTTGAGCTCAGGAGTTTGAAACCAGCCTGAGCAAGAGTGAGACCCCATCTCTACTAAAAATAGAAAGAAATTAGCTGAACAACTGAAAATATATAGAAAAAAAATCAGCCAGGCATGGTTGTGCATGCCTGTAGTCCCAGCTACTTGGGAGGCTGAGGCAGAAGGATTGCTTGAACCCAGGAGTTTGAGGTTGCTGTGAGCTAGGCTGACGCCACAACACTCACTCTAGTCCAGGCAACGGAGTGAGACTCTGTCTCAAAAAAAAAAAAAAAAGTAGGGATAATAATGGTACCTACCCCATTGGGTTTGTATTAAGGATCTCATGAGTGCTTAGCACATTGCTTGACACATAGGAAGAACTCAAGTAAATATCGTTACTATTGTTGTTATTGTTATAATAAAATAGGCATAATTAAGTAATATTTTTAAGGAACAAGCCCGTCCGAAGAGAATGAGTAGATGTATTGCCATTCGATGAAAGTCACGGGAGATAAAATGAGATTCCATGAGCAGGAGCCCAGAAGCTTTCTGTTCCTCTTTTGTCAATTTGTCACCCCGAGCATATCCCCAGGCAACCACTGACCTGCCTTCTGCCATTATAGATTAAATTACCTGTCTAGAATTTCATATAACTGGAATCATACAGTGTGTACTTTTTTGTATCTGGCCTATTCACTCAAACTATCTGAGATTCATTCATCTTATTTGTATCAGTAATTTGTTCCTTTTTATTGCTCAGTAGTATTCCATTATATCAGTATACCAAATTTGCTCATTCATTCATTCATCTCTTGATTAACATTTGAGTTGTTTTCTATTTTTTTTTTTTTTTTTTTGAGACAGAGTCTCACTCTGTTGCCCCGGCTAGAGTGAGTGCAATGGCGTCAGCCTAGCTCACAGCAACCTCAAACTCCTGGGCTCAAGCGATCCTTCTGCCTCAGCCTCCCGAGTAGCTGGGACTACAGGCATGTGCCACCATGCCTGGCTAATTTTTTCTTTATATGTTTAGTTGGCCAATT
>CAUYRT010067736.1:0-63771 GCA_963574885.1 Lepilemur ruficaudatus | reverse complement strand
CCAATTAATTTCTTTCTATTATTAGTAGAGACGGGGTCTCGCTCTTGCTCAGGCTGGTTTCAAACTCCTGACCTTGAGCAATCCGCCCGCCTCGGCCTCCCAGAGTGCTAGGATTACAGGCGTGAGCCACCGTGCCCGGCCTAATTTTTAAATTTTTGATTGGAGAAAATATTTTGGTTCTGTGTTGCTGGTTAGTTTTGCTTCTTTCTCGATGCTCTAATTGAGCAATAAAGTTGTTAATCTGCAAAGCCAGAGGTTATTTAAATGTATACAAATTGCATTATTTCTAATTCTCAAAAGGACTTTAAGGTAAGTGTTATTTTCCCCATATTACAAATCAGAAAACAATATTTTATTCCAGTGAACTCAGCCTGTCGAAAAGCTGGGGGAACAAAATGTTACAATTGCTTTTCTACATCTTAAGTTATCTAATTGTCCAAAGAAAAAACCTCAAATAATCTATATCTATTTCTTAAAAATGAGAATCTATTTACTCTTTGATAGTCATGCCAGCTCTCTCTGTACAAGTATGACTTTTTATCATGACCAGCTGTAATCTTCCTTTTTATAGTTGTCCTCCACTAAATTTGAGAAACTGATCAATGACAAACCATTGATTATCCCCTGGTTTTATGTGTACAATGTATCCTAAATGAACAGAGTTTCTGTAATTATGGCTAATGCCACTCTTGCTGTAATTAGTACTAGCTTTGAATTCCAACATTCATCATTTGTTCAACATACTTTCGTGTTCATAGCTTATAATTTCTCTATTAATGGAAATAATAAAATAACCTCATGTTTAATAAACACAATATACATGAAATGTTCTGGAATATATGTACTCGTAAGTTGAGAAAAAATTAGAAATCACATAACATGGATTACTATGTTTAGATGTTTTTCTCTTGGAAAAGTATCTCTAATTATTCAGCTCATTTAGTACATAATTAAAACAATAAATAGAATTATATGCACATTTACACCTATCATGGAATACATTATCTCTAAATTCCCTGATATTGAAGATTTAATTCACTATAAAGATAACACACATATATAAACAAATACATATATAGTATATATTATTATATATACTATATATGTATGTGTGTGCTTGTTTTCTGCAATTAATTAAAGAAAAAATAATGGCACCACTCAATCAAGTATTTTTTTTTATGTGTTTGCTTTCAAGCTAGATAGGAGAATTTTTACCTTACATCACCTGATTCTAAAAAATCCCAAGGATAAAGCTCAAGACAACAATAGGAAAGTTAATAGAAAAAATATATAAGAATATCCTAAAATATTGCTCTTTTTAACCTTAAGAATTCTTTAAAAACATGTAAAGTTTAGGCCTGGGCTCTTCTTGTTCTATTCATACCTCTCCTGTGCCATCTAGTGTTTCTAGGTGATTACTATGAATCCAGAGACTAGAATAACCTATTAATACTTTAGCTGACCATTCAGCTTGTCTGCACATTCAGCCTCAGGCAAACAAACAAGTAACTTAAACTTGGGCCGCAAAAGGGTGGTTTTATTGGGTTATGAAAAATTGCAAATGAATAGGACTTTAATAGCAAAAGAGAAAGCTTTAAAGTTAAGTTCAGGAACTGTGGCTAACAGATGTTGAGAAAATAATGCATAATGGAGCTATTGAGTCTCATTAGATTCATATACAGTATAATAGAAGTAGAATTTTGATCCGAGGCCGCACAGCTGGATGGGAGAAAGTAATAGGAAAAGGGTAGAGTAAAACAGAACTATCCTTCCTTATTCACAATTGAACATTCTTGCCTCTTTTGTGGTCTGGCTACTGTACCAGATTGGGTCATAATATCCACTATTGGAAGTGGCTGCCGTGGCTACTTCACACTCTCACAGCAAAATCTTGCTATTTTTTTAATCCAAGTGTTCCATTAAGAATACAGGCTCTCTGCATAAAACCAGTAGGAATCTTTCTCGGCAAGATCTTGGATTTTAATTCTTTCCCTGAGATACTGTTCCATCAAGCTTAAGTTGCCTCACATATCAATATGTAGAAAAACTTAATTGCCAATTTATGCCTGAAATTCCTGATTTGATAAACAACTCAAATGATTTAATCCTATTTAGATAATATGCCCCTTTTAAATGGGAATTAAATAGGATGAATAAATGAGACCTAATAAGTCGACTCCATCTTGACTCAGTTTAGGATTATACACAAAAATAAGCCTTGCTCTATATGTTTAGGTCTAATTAAAACATACTTAACCAAAATTAATTGTTCAAAAAAAGGTGAATGTTTGCTGCTGCTTCTCATTTGAATTTCAATTCAAGTCATTTTTGCATTTTACAGGGATCTTTATTATAGGAAATGAGGGGAAAGTCTGCACATATCTACTTTTGTTCCCTGGCCTGCTGAGAGAATAGCCAAGAATGAGAGTTATAAATGACTATTAATATTAGTACAAAGAAAGGGAGAGTTAGCTATAACAAATCAGCAATGCAGTTTGTGGAATAAAACTGGGCTTAATAGTGATTTTTAAACTCTTTCCAAGCATGGATGGTCAATCATTGCATTGATGAATTATCAGTCTGATAATAGCTATCATTCATAGATCTTAAAAATGTGCCAAATCCTTTACACAGCTCTTTCTACACATTATCTCATCCAATTCTTACAAGCACCACATTAGGAAACTGAGGCCTGATTAGATAAGTTAATATAACTTGGCCAAGGTTATACTAGCTCATAAATGGCACAGCCTGATTCATTCCTGATCTGTGTGATGCTAAGGTTCATGCTTTAAAACACTCCCTCCCCCATGATAGAGACACTGTTAGAGAGTCAGAACTCCTGACTTGCATTCCTTAGGCTGTTGCCTCCCAATTTTACAAATATATATATATGTCTGTGTATGCATGTGTGCATGTGTATATGTGTGTGTGTGTGTATCCATAAAAGAGAAATGCTTGAATTCTATCAGAATTTGAGGCCATTCTTTTGAAAAGCAATGGAACATCTCTTTGGATCAGCCCAGTGTACTTTCTAGTTTGCCATTGTCTTAAGGTCACTTTTTGTCAACACCCTCATAAAACAAACAAACAAACAAAAAACCCTCAATGATAGCATTCCAGCTCAAAAGTATCTCAGCTTCCCAACAGGACAAACTCTCCCTGCTATCCAGTGCAGTCCAAACCTCACACACACAGAGCAGTTCAAGAGAACTCATTAAACAGAGCTACTCAGGGCATAATTCCAAGGCACTAAGTACACCCCATTAAGAGAAATTATAAGCAAATTCCATTTTGGTAGATTGACTGAGACTTAAACTATTAAACGAACCTTTTCAGGCATCACTTGTCTTCAATAGCACTCAAGGCCAGTGTTTGGAATGGAATTGCTATTCTACTTTTTACCCTAAATCAAAACTGAGTTATTTTACTAAAATTAAATATATTTTTCAGGTCTCGCCCTGAATGAGTCCCCAATATGTCCACTTTGAATTCTAGTAAAGATTTTTCTTCAGACAGATATGATTGTCCAACAAATTTCTACCCCTAGATATCTAGATATCTGATTTCCTTTCTTTATTAATCTCCTCCTATGTGTGATATTTACTTGCCCCTCCTTTCCCATACATAACTTAGCCCATAAGCCCCAGATGGAGGACTCATCCTTCTTGATTTGTTGGTTACCATATGCCTTTCACCATATTCCTCTTACAGAAATGCTGTTATGGACTGAATTGTGACTCCCCTCCCCCCCACCAAATTCCTATGTTGAAGCCCTACCCCTAAAGTGATGGTATTTGGAGATAGAGCCTTTAGGAGATAATTAGGTTAGATGAGATCATCAGGGAAGGACCCTCATGCTGGGATTAGTGCCCGATGAATAAGAAACACCAGAGAGCTTGTGTTTTCTCTCTCTCTTTCTCTCTCTCTCACTGACACACAAAAAGGAGGCCATCTGCAAGCCTAGAAAAGAGCCCTCACCAGAGCCCAACCATGCCGTCACCCTCATCTTGGACTTCAAGCCTCCAGAGCTGTGAGAAAATACATTTCTGTTGTTTAAACTACAGTATTTTGTTATGGCAGCCTAAGCAGACTAATTAGATTTACAACACAAATTATAATATGAAATACACCCACCATCTGGTTCTGGGAAGTCACATTATCCATCGATACATATTTAAAAATAATTGAGACCTGGCTTTATATATTATCAAGTAAGCTATTGCCCCTATCTGGAGTCCATTTTTAATCTACAGTCATTTTGGTGAGGAGGAATGTTATGCTGTAAACAAGAGTGATTGGAGAAACTAGAGTGAAGGGGTCACATGCCCCGCAATGCAAACGGCATAAACATAGGCAAAAGTCAAAATCCAAAAATGAAAGAGAAAAAGGACAATCAAGTAAGTGAAATGTAGTTCACTTCTAGAGAACTAGAAAGTGCTATTATAGATACATAATGTAACAGAAAATTTTTCAAAGAGACAGACTTAGTCCCCAATCCCAGGCGGAAGGAACAGAAAAGGCAAAATAGGGAGATGGGGCTCTTGAAACCATTGTTTTGAGAGTCTGAACAATAAACACTCTCACAAATAGGGAATAGGGCAGAAGCCCAGTTCAGATAACTGGGCCAATATGGGGAAAAGGAGGGAAGAATTACAGTTAATGAGTAGCACAGAACCCAGGATTCATCCCTGGGAACTAAGTCCCAGGCCTTAAGGAGACCTTCCGGAACTCAACATCTGAAGAGTTACTGCAGATCTCGCATCTGTGAGATTTTATAAATTCGATTCCACTCTGGATTGGGAGGAGACAATTAAAATCATTAATAAACTTCCTGCTGAAGCCAATGTAAAGGACTGAGGCTGCAGGTGGAGGCTGGGAAGACCTGTGGTGGAGGAGCAGGTGAGGCAAGCTTAGGAAATGAGGTAGAGAGAGCACAACGAGAGTGAAACCAAGACCTTGAGCTTTGAGTTCTTGTGCTTTAGTCCTCCTAGCGTTTTCTAAGGAAATAACATCCTATTTGATGTATTTCAAGTTCATCCACTTTCCTAGACCCCCATCTAGATCTAGCAGTAAATTCCAGGTCTTCAAAGGTAAATGTTAGTCTACTTGATCAGTGAGATGACAATACTAAAAAGAGTTTAATTAGTATTGTCTCAAGTAATCTTTTCCACCTATTAATGAAAAGAGCAAAATGTTTATTTATATAATAATTAAACTGACATTCTCTTCCAAAACAAAAGGACTATCTTTAATCCCAGAGAGAAAAAAGAAGAGGGAAAAATCCAGTGTTCAGTTTTTATGATTGACTTCTCACAATTTTTTGCTATTAACAATTTCCCTTTATAAATGGTCTTCATTACCCAAGAAATAAAGGATAACAGCAAAAAATACAAAGCTTTATTTTGAGGGTAGCCTAAAACTCATTAGTTTGAAAGTATCAATGTTTTACGGTTTTGAGAAACAGTATAAATTGCACTTGTTTGTGTAAGTTCATTTTTCAAATGTGTGAACACAAATGTCTATTGTCTATGAGGAAAGTTCATGCTGAGCTACAAGTGAATTATACAATTGAGCTACCAACTAAATAGCAGTCTCTGCCAAGCTAGCCATTTTGGTAAGTGGTCCTAAATTTGACATGGGGGCAAATAATTTTTTATTATTTTCCCAAGGAGAGAAAGCTCTTCTTACAGCACAGACCAGTGACTATGGTTTTTATTCTTGCTGACATTGCTTTTTTTCTTTTTCTTTTTTTTACACAAAAGAATCTGAGGCTGTAATTTTTAACTTCCTTTTGTTAAAACTGTGCAAAAAGGCCTACTAACCTGCATCCTTAAAGCCTTGCCCTTATTCTTTGCTTCAGATATCATTAAAATTTTTCTCCACTCTCCGCTCAGCAATTTCTCCTTTCTAAAGCAGCATGGTAATTCCTTGTTTGTATTCTCAGAGAACCCTACAGGGAGATCAGGTCCCACAACTTTAGCTGACTCCTTGAAATTAGGGAAGAGTTTATCTTCTGTCTTCTTAGTCATTTGGTGTCTTTCAAAACTATTTTTGATACAACATAGCCTTAGAAAAGCTATTCAAATTGGCAAATAAATCTTTTGAGTATATCCTCCATTAAAAATTAATAGCATACAAAAGCCTTGTGATGAAACTATTACGTATCTTAAGTGTAATGGTAGTCACACAAATCTGCTAAGTAATGAAACTGAATAGGACTAAATACACACACACACACACACACACACAAATAATTCCACGTAAATTGATGAATCTAAATAAGATTGATTGATGTCAACATCCTGGTTGTGATATTATACTATAGTTAGGCAAGAGGTTACCAATTGGGGAAACTTAGTGAACTGTGAAAGGATCTCTCTTTATTATTTCTTACAAATATATATGAATCTAAAATTACCTCAAAATGAAAAGTTTATAAAAATCATTAGCAATTTGTACATTTTGGGGTGTTTTTAATTTTATCACCTAAAAATAATTATCCTTGAAATATCTAGAAGACAATGAAATTATGCAAGAGAGCTAGTGACAATCACCTTTGCTCTGTCCCTCCCTGATGCACGATTATGAATTGCCACTGCCATTCATTCATTCATTGTGCCCCTCAACAGAGCCAGTATATGACGTTTTTAATTTTCTGGTTTAGAAAAGGTAGCCTGGTTTTGATTATATGCCTGAGTTTGGCTGCAACAGGATCTCCAGTCAGCATCTGAGTTTTCCAAGGTAGACTCACCAGTCATTTTCATTCCAGTTGTATATTTCAGACATGCCAGATTACAGCCATGATGGAAGGAGATCCTAGGTTAGTATTGCTGACTCTACCTCTCACAAACACAGTTACAGAAAAAATATCTTAGAAGTGGAGGTCTTCATAAGATATCCAAAGAGAGATTTCTTTTAAGATTTTCTCTTGCCTTTTTCCAAAATGAATTCTTGTAGTCTGTATCACATAACTAGGAAAATGGATGAATTGAACTAGAAAATGAAATTGCAATCTAAACTTTCTAGCATTGCAGTTAGATTCTAGTAGTTTAATACTGTGAAATGAAGTTGCTTAAAAAAAAATGTTTATATCTTAGTCCACTGCTATCCTATCTGTAGTCTCTGAAGCTCTGTAGCCTAATAGAATCTCATTTCATCTTTGAACTTGAAAACTACATAAGCTTAGTTTTGTTAAAAATAATCTCCCCTAACACAATCTCAACCCCTTTTACAAGCACGGTTGTGAAGCCCTCGTTTCAAACTTTTAAACTGATGTTAATAGGACTTGCTCCATAAGAATTATCTCAGACTTAAAAAATAGCAGGCCATGAATAATTTTTTTACAAAATCATGCATGCCAGAAAACATCAAAGAGCTACAAATTCAAGCAAAATAACCAGCACTTGCAACTGCAGGAAAGCTAGCAATTTATTCAAATACAGTTCTTAGATAATGTGATCCAAACAAGCACTCCACAAAGAACCAATTCTGATATGGGAAGAAAGAAAGATGAGGCTGAAATACGGCTATTTGTTTTCTTCAGTGGAATCTGTTTTCAAAGATGTGCCATTTTTTTTCTCCAATTGTTCAAAGTAGCCCTTGTGACTGCGGAAATATTAATAAGGTATATAGAGTCTCCAGAAGCTCCTGAATTAGGCTCTGCCTTCTCCATTGATAACCTATAAGCAACAATTCTCTTACCCACCCACTCTGAAGTTGTACATAAGAATGAAAACCTCAGTAATGCCTCAAACAGTATAAATGTCTAGGATAAAAAGTATCAGCCTAGTAAAATTTTTATAATGTGAAATAATCGGAGGGAAAATTTACATATTATTGGAAAATGTAATATATAGGCTACTTTAATATAAATTAAGTATTAATAGTTTTATTCATATAAATCTTACATTTACATTTTATTTTACACTTATATGTACATGTACACATGTGTTACAGGAAAATATGTAACACAGGTAATATGAAAAATCCTTAGCCAATTCTTAGCAACTTTTGTGGTCATTCTAAATTGCTTAGCCATTGTATTGAATGCCTTAACATTGGAATCTAGGCATAAACTAAAAGCATGATCTGCTTTAATAACTGCATAGAGGTGATTTTACATTATCATAACATTTTTACTAAGTAGGTTTGTTTCCTTGATGTCAATGGAAAGACTACACTGGATAAATTAGAGGACTATTTGCAAGGAAAAACATGAAAATACTTTGTTCCCTTAAGTAGTTTTAATATTCACCTTTGCAATTTTGTTTACACTAGTGGTTTACAAAATAGTTTCTTTAATTTGGCTTTTTCCTACATAGGAAGCCTGTTTCCACTGCCATCCCCCTAAAATCTTCAAATTATAAAATATCAACAAGTTTTGACTGTAGCCTAAACAAGAGAATAATGTTGTTTTTCCCATCATTGCCATCACCTGGAGCATTAAAGGAAGGCCTTTGGTTTCCTAGACCCCAGAATTAGTCTCAATGTCATTTCCTGGAGAGGTTCAGTGGCTATGCTTTCTCTTGCCAAGGCCTGCATCAGCAAAAACTGGCTCATCTCCAGGCTCATTTAGAGAGATGCGCAAGAAGGTGTGGTCAACATCTGCCCACAAGATGGATCGTTTGGAAAGGGTTAAAGGCAGGCTATCAGCCTCCTGCCACTGTTTCCAGCATTCACATCAGTCATGGGAAGTGATGTCACACACCTGCAATGCACATGCAAACTGTAAACACTTCACCGACATTGAATTTGAGTCCCCCATCCAAGATCATGCCCAGCTGCCTCACACTGAGTTCCTTGGCCGCCAGATTTGCTAGTCTGCATACCATTGAGAAAATGAGTGGGTCCGATGCTAACAATAGTTAAGTACGTTCAAGTTTTATACCACCAGGCTATGTGCAGTTTTGTTTTCTGTTGATTACTTCTTGCTTTTCTACAATCACAGAAGTGGAATTGGAAGAAAAATTAAATATTATGCAACACAGCACTCTCATTTTAGAAATAATAAAATCACAATGCTACTCTATCTTTTCTCAATCGTTCCATTTCTTTCCTATCAGACTCAAGAGCAGGGACCAGGATTTAAAGCACTTTTCCTTATCCAGAGCTTAATAACAAGAAGATATTCAAGTGTGTTAAACAAATGGATGGACTGATGGATGGAAAGATGAATGCATAGATGGATGGATGGATGGAGGGAGAGAAGGGTGGCTTCTTTGAAAAAAATTTCACATAGCTATACTAAATGACTTGAAATAGCTGTGTGGACTTATGCAATTTATTCAATTTTTTCTAAAACTGAGTCAACTCATTCACAAAATGAGAATAATAATAGTATCTTTCTTAAAGGATGCTTGTGAAAATTCCTTGAGATAATGCTCTCAAAAGTTCCATACATATTAAGAAGGATCCCATAAATACTAGCTTGCTGTTATTATAATAGTGGTAACAGTAGCATTACCCTCCACTTCTCCTTGTTTCTGTCACTCACTAACCTCTTGGTTCATGCCGCGTAGCTGTCAAGGCTCTCTTCCCTGACTTGTGGTCTCCCCTCTTCTCTAGATCTACAGTCATCTACCATTAGTCTGAGGTGACATCAACAACCATGTGGACATCTCATCAAGCTCTGTCCTCACATTTCATTGACCTTTTCATTTTCAATGATTTACAATTTTTCCTTTCAGCTGTACTTATTCCATGACCATACACACATATTCTCTCTGGAATCACTCCACCTGGATACAAATGCTACTTCTACCAGTAGTTGTAGCCATGTTACCTTTTTTAGCCTCTCTAAGACTTTAATCATTTCATTTATAAAACAAGAATAATAAAGTTACTTATATCACAGGTGCTTGATAAATAGTAATAATCAATGTTAGTTCTTATTATATTATTCTTATCACACAAACTATACTACTTCTGAAATATTAAACTTCAACATTAATATGTAATGTTTGGTCACTTAAGTTATTCTAATTGTCTTACTATTACAAATAACCCATAGCAGAAACAATAGGCTAAAAATAAACTAGAAATAAAAAGAAAAAAAAATTAGGAAAACACAGAAGCACTTAAAGATAATAAAAATAGTTGAAAAGTCAAATCACTGCGAACCAAACCAATAACAATGACAATAACAATACTAGTTTACATTTATTGTTAATATATGTAGTACAACTTGTAATAATAACTGGTTCAAAAGTGTACCATCCCAAGTACACTATGTGAATTATGAGAGCTTCCTATAAGACAAGCACAATCCTATGTGATTTGCATGGTGTGTTTTGTACATACAGATGAGGAAAAAAAATGAGGTTCAGGGAAACTCAGTAATCTGCCCAATTTCTATGTCTAGCAAATGGCAGCACTGGCATTCAAAGCCGGAGATTCAAGGTCAAGTTGACAGTTTATACATACATCGTGGAGCTGGGTCTTGGAGTCAGGTGGCCTAATACAAGAGGCTATGCTCTTAATTATTCTGTCTCTCCATAAGTTACTAATACCCAAGAATATAGTGATGACAGATAATCTAATAAAATATACACATACATTAGTTCAACCAAATTTTCATATCAACCTATCAACCTATTTCATTCCAATCAATTTGCTTTCAGCTAAATTTCATACTACTTGTAGCCCCAATAGCCATGTTTTTCAGGAACAGTGTCAACCTTCATGTGTGGGGCTCTACCAGGTTTGCGTCAGCCTGCACAGACGTGGACTGGGCCCTCAGCCCCAGCATGTGTCTCCTGTCCTCCGGAGTTCTTCACTTTACTAAGGGATTAAGTCCTGCACCCAGATGTAACTGAAGGCATACAATGTAAACAAGCATGTTTTCTGGGTGGCATTCTGCCTCCCCTGAGTGAAGCTCATTTTTTATACAAGGATTAGACTGCTGACAACTGTGGAAGAATAAGTTATTCCTGCCATTACAGGGTAGAGACCTGAGCTATACAAGGTCCAGCTTGTAGTTAATCGACTTCAAAAGCATTCCTTCTGGAATTTCTGGGCAGCAGTAGATCCCATGTACATCTCTTCTATAGCCATCTGGGACTCATTTTTTAGGCTCACCTCCTGAGTTCTCACCAGGGCCACAAAGTAAAGGAAGCAATAATTCCTCTCTAGCCACCACACCTGGCAAAGTGGAGTTCTATGCCCACTCTCACAGCAAAGTGAAAGTTTCTTGTCCAGGTTAAAGTCTGTTAACTGAGGCATGTGCTGGGGCTCCAGAGTGAGAAGTCAGGCTACATATAAGAGGGAAGGGAGCGATTCAGTAGTGTTGCTTTTAATCTTCTGAGTTCCTGGAGTAGAGACTTGGACGTTGGTATAAAGGGGGAAAAATATTGCATTTAACCCATAATTTAGTGGTAACCACCAATGGCAATCTTAATTGAACATATGGTCATTCTTTTTCAGATTTTTCAGCACAGCGCCATTATAAGAGGGGAGACAATGACTCAAGCAAAACATTTATTTTTGCTTAAGCTGTCTCCTCAAACTTTTCTCCACCAATTATAGATTATAATGAAGAAAAGATAGTTCCTGTGTATATGGAATACTCTCATCTACAGATGAGTTAAAAGAAGAAAACCATTAAAGGTTCATTTTTAAATTCCTAAACTTGCTGCTGAAAATAGCATCAAAGGGATTAAAAATATTTACACAAATTATTGAATGAAATGTTTTGTTTTTAGATACATAAGCATGTGATCTAACTTCTTCACAAATAAAGTGATTACGGCACACAACAAGCTTGATAAATCAGCACAAAACAGCAATGGAAATTAATCACTCATGTCAATGATATCAACATCTTATCCTTCCTTATCCCAAATCATTCCTATCCCAAGGCTTTTGCCTCCTGGATAGATTGTCTCTCCTATGTGTCTGAGGTAGTTTTGGGTACTTGCCTGAAGTAGGGCTCCAATGTCAATGACAATAACAACAAAAGCAATAAAAGAGGTAAGAAAGATAAAAAGTAATAAAAAAGTATGTAAGATTTTCAAGGTAGTGTAGACCTAACAAGTATAGATCTTTGTTCTTTACTACAATATTTCAGTGAATATTATGTACTGTATTCATAGTGTATTTTTTATTATTAAAATATAAGTTTTTGTTATTAGCTCCATATCCTTAAGCAGTTTTCTGAATCTTTTTGGATTTCTGTTTTCTCATCTGCACAATGAGAGAACTGTCCTACATGATCTCAAAAATTATCCAGCCCTTGGATGATTTTAATAAATGCGTCTTCATTTCACCTTGATTCAATTGAATTTAAAATCTGTTTGGATCATTTGAAATCAAATATTAACTCAAGCTGATCAAAACCTTCATCAGGTCACACCAAAATATTGGAGACCAAGAGGATATTAAAACATCAAAGCAATTATTTCATCAGATGGCACTTGCTTCATGGAGAATAGTTGCCACTGGTCAAAAGGAAATGATGATCCTTCAGCTCCCATTCTTTCAATGTTTGAGGAAACAACCTGCTATCACTACCAAACTTGAAAACCAGCTTTGTCCACTGATATGCAATGCCTGCCCAGAGAAAATTGAAATACACACACACACAAACAAACACACACACACACACACACACATTCCTTCTCTTCTGTCTCTAAACAAATGGAAGTTTTTATTCTATTTTTACTTCTTTTGTAATATCCTACTTTCCGGAGCATGGTAAAATCATGCAACAGCATCAACTCCCGACAATGCTTGTTACATGCCAGCCTAATGCACACATTCAGATAAAGGGCATTTCACAAATTCTCTGAGTTGAATGTTCTCCTTTTGGCTCTTCTACCATAGTCACTATTTCTAATTCTTCTCAGTCCAGTGATCTGCTAGAGTGCAACACAAAACCACAGAAATGTCAAAAACAAAAGCTGGAAATAAGGTCTATAAAGTCCTAACTGCATATATAAAAGAAAAAATATGTGCATAAAATTATCTTCCAAATATTTAAAATATATTTATCCTCAATTTGTAATATTTAGATTCCAGAGGAATTAAAGACTGAATTAAAATAATCCATCAATTAGAGAGAAAAAAATGAATACATTTTGGCTCAGCCTGTCATCTGTGATGAATCAGATGTTTTTTAGTTTGGCTAATTTAAGCATAAAAAATAAATAGCTCAGAAAAGTAGAAGACAGTAGTAGTCTCTTGACTCCTTAACTAAATTTATTAAGATACATAGCCTCCTTTAACTCTACACACTTGTCCTAACAATTTTCAAAAATATAATATTCTTACTTAGCTCTTACATGTAAAAGTTTTTGAAGCACCTCAATTTCTAAAATAGTATCTTGTAAACTGTACAATGAGAAGAATTTAAATTTATATCAACAGGCAAGTAACAGGCAGGTGCATCTGGTACATTATATTTTGGTTATAATTTAGAGAAATATGAATTAACTCTTTGATATTTCATGATCTATATACTTCTCTACTTTCTTCTCCTCACACTCATTTTAATTTCATTACTCCTCAAAGTAATAGGGCAAAGTATTGTTATTTTCAGTTTATAGCTGGGGAAAAAAAACAGAGTTTATGGGAAGTTAATTACTTTGTTCAAATTATCAATACTGGCATGTGGCAGAATTAATAAGCAAACATAGGCCAATGTGATTCCAATCTCCAGCAGACTACACTGAAGAAAACAATGAGTCACCAAGAATCTCCACTATCTAAAAAAATAAACCTGATACAATTACATAAGAACTTCATCCATTCAGAAAGAATGACCAATGCCATGGCTTGTATCATAAGATGTTATTAAACGTCCCCTATGAAGTTTCAGACTGAAAACAAATCTAAGCAAAACAACATAAGCCATCAACAACAACCTCGCCTTCCAAAGGAATCTGTGGTGCACAGCAAATCCTGAAAATGTTTATCCATAAGTGTGACACTTAATGACTTTCAAACTTTATTTTAATTATTTACTAATTTTGTCCAAAATCTTAAGTTTCATTCAATCCAAAGTTTGGAGATAAGAGGACAGATTTTTCTTAACAGCTTATTCCTTGTTCTTTCCTCTTATTTCTTCCTATCTTTATAATACCTATTTTTCACTGATTTATGTATATTAACTATTCAAAATTATTAAAATCTTTTAAGGTTTTACATACTAGAAAATATTAGTGACTGAGTTTAAAGACTTTATTATATTGTAAGGGTAGGGAAGCAGAGAATAAAGACCTTCAGAGTTACTAACTACATTTACATGATCTTCCATAAGCAGCAATATTCATTAACAATTGTCTAGTGTCTATTCTATGCCAGGCACTGTATAAAATGTTTTATATATATGACCTTATTTTATTGCAGCAGGAATCTTTTGAGCTATTATCAGAAACAAATGCAAAGAAAAAGAAACAGCTTCAAAAAGGTTAAATAACTTACCTAAACTGATAAAATTAGCTAGTGACAGAACCGGGTCTCTAACCCATCTGTCTGACTTATAGATGCCATGTATTTAGTCTGCTAAGTTAGACAAACCTAGGTTCAAATCCCAGTTCTGTCACCTAAAGCAGTGTTCAAATTGTCTGTAAAGGCAATGAATTAGCTCAAAAATGTTTGCCATGGATGAGAATGAATATAGCCTGTCCAGAGACACCTGAGGATACCTGATATGCTGGTGCAGAGCTTCTTACTGAAAGGCACCTGTCCATTCTCTAAGGTGCAGTTGGGTAGGGACAAGACAAATTGAGTGAGTGTCAATTTTGAAATCCATATGCAATACATTACTCTTTAACATAGCAATTAGAAAATGACCAGAAAGGGACTTAAAACATTGTTAACTGTGCAAACTCCACTAGTAAAGAATTTCTGAAAAGATAGGCCACTTGTTTCTTTAAAACAGAGAGCTGCCCTCTTCCTTTATCTTGTGAGTGCTTCTTCACCTAGTATCCTCTGTAGTGTCACTGAATTGTCAGGGAATCAATAAAACTATCACCATTAAGTAACAATGGCTGTTTTCTGGCTCTGGAACTCTAATTGTGTGTGCACAGGATCTGTTTGTCCCAGTGGATGACCACACTGACCTTTCAAGTCTGCAGATTTAATAATACATCTTGGGTTGGGCCATACTGGAAAGTATGTTTGGTGTCTCCAGCCAAGCACTGATTCATCTGATCTAGAATGTCAGAAAGACAATATACTCTCCTCTTCATTGCATGTTTTTTTTTTGCATTTTCTTCCTAAGGTGTTTTTAGAAAGTAAGTTAACTGCTGCGTGTGTGTGAGGGAGAGAGAGAGAGGGATACACACACATACACACACAGAGAGATATATACATCATATATCCATAGACCCTTTACATACCCTTTTCCAGTGACCTGGTTCAGCTCCTTAGTAATATCTTCTCAAGAGAGGACTGGGAGTGGAGGAATAGGGACATTCATGTCAGAGCCCAGATTCACTGGCAGCGGTGGATGGAAAGTTTACATAGCACCTGCACAAATGGTGGTTCAAGCCAGTTATTACTCCCTAACTTTCCAAAAACTAAATGTATTCCGTTTCCTCTTTTAATTTACTGGGGATGTTGTGGGGGGTGTGTGTGTGTACATATATATATGTGGTATACTATATATATCATATATATATGGTATTTTCAGATAAAGACAAAGATTTGTTAATGTAAATCACTGAACTTTGTATTTCTCACTCTCAAACCCAACCCTATCCATCTTATCATATCATCTGTTACCTATACTGAGGAAAGTGTCATTGGATCTACCTATACTTCCCTGTCCACATGGGAGCTTAATATTAATTTGGCTCAATTATTCAAA
This sequence comes from Lepilemur ruficaudatus, assembly GCA_963574885.1. NCBI lineage: Eukaryota > Metazoa > Chordata > Mammalia > Primates > Lepilemuridae > Lepilemur > Lepilemur ruficaudatus. The sequence goes on along the minus strand of CAUYRT010067736.1, from coordinate 47,960 downwards.
TGTTTCCTCTACTAACGAATGAATCTCAAGTTTATCATTGTATCACCGATAAATCTATAAATGAGAGGAAATATTGGTGTTGTTCCAGAAAAAGAGGAGCTAGGCTTCCTCATCTAGCTCACGACAATGCAGACATGTTTCAAAGCTATAATTCAGGTTATGTGAATAAAACTTTATCTATATATAAATTTTATGTGGCTAAAAGATATAGTCAAAGATGACTCTAAAGAATCAACTGACCTAAAGTTGAGAAAGGACTAAAAACAGCTTCAATCTATACTTGGGTGCCATAGGGCTGTGCCTTTACTTTCTCACTTTAAATGGAAGGGGGAAGGGACAGAAAGAATTTAGTTACACAAGAATGTTATAAGAATAAATGTTCAAGAAATATTCCAAGTGATGATTTTGAAGAGGTACCCAGAGCATTATTCAATGTAAAAATAGCAGAGATGACTGAAAGATTTCATAAGACTGGATAAAGTTTCTAGGTCCTATTATGCCTGTCGATTGGCTTGATAACTATTAGATTTAGGACCCAAAAGTTGCCTGATGTATGAAAATGTCTCTATAGTACAACTTGGAGTAATTTGTGGCTTAAGGAAAAAGTATTTCATTCAAAAAGAAAGCCATAATGACAGATTTTAAAAGATTCCTGTCCATCTCAAAATTTCTCAGCAGAATTTAGGAGAAAGATTACCTATACAAAAATGTGAACAAGGACACAATAAATAAGTGTGAGATTTATACTTGTCACTTGTTATGAAAAACCTCAGATTCTGAGGCAGAAGCAGCCATTCTATTTACAACGAAGTGAACATTAATCAAGTCACTAATAACACAGCTATTTAGAGCATTTGGCAAGAGGTATTCACTAGGATTTAATCATAATGCTAGAATTCTCCTCTGTCTTAGTTCATTTGTGTTGCTCTAAAGGAATACCTGAGGCTGGGTGATTTATAAAGAAAAGAGGTTTATTTGGCTCACAGTTCTGCAGTCTGTACAAGAAGCACAGTGTCAGCATCTGCTTCTGATAAGGGCCTCAGGAAGCTTCTACTCATGGTAGCAGGTGAAGGAGAGCTACCATGTACAGAGATCACATGGCAAGAGAGGAAGCAGGAGAGAGAGAGAGAGAGGAGAAAGTACCAAGCTTTTCTCAATGAGCAGTTCTCACGGGAACTAAGAATGAGAATTCACTTATTACCACAAGGATGGCACCAAGCCATTCATGAGGGATCCACTGCCATGACCCAAAAACCTTCCCACTAGGCCCCATATCCAACATTGGGGTCAAATTTCACCATAAGACTTGGTGGGGCCTAACCAGCTATATCTAAACCATAGCTCTCCCCAACTCAAAAAGAGTTCTTCAAAATCAAGGACTCTTGATTCATGGCCTGGAGTCCATAAATAGTCTTAAGGGAGGTTCATAAAATTGTATGATAAATTGTGGAGGATATGGATTTCATGTCTTTCAAAGAAAGTGTGTAGATTTTATCAGTTTTGTAAAGCGGCTCATGAATTTTTTAAAAAAGGTAAGAACACAAGTTTTTGGTTTCAAATCAATGAAATCCTATTATTTTCTCTAGTTTTTCTGCTTTAAGGGTCCCCCTTTAATAAGTATAACAAGGTAATATAAGATATATAAGATTTTTTAACATTATCATCCACCCAGTCACTAATTATTAATGACTTCCTCTTTAACTTATAAATGTCCTCAAGTGAGTATAATTCATAATACTCTATCTCCATATCTCCACTCTATCTCAATCTCAGTCGATATTGGTTGTGACTATTTGTATCTATCGCAATGACTATATCTCAATATTTAATTACGGTGGGTTATTCCACAGGTGTCTGGAATTCTCATTCATTTATCAATAGCATCCAAGAAAAGACTATAAAATATTTTTTAAGAAGGTCTTCTTTCATTACTATTTCCATCTTCCTTTTAGACACAGTGTAATATCAAAAAATAAAAGCAGAATCTCAGTGATGTTTCTGGTGGAAATAATGAGCATCAACGTGGAAACTCCAGTTTTAATGAAAATAATAATAGTTTGTCCTTACAGAGCAACTTTTTCCCAAATTGTTCCACATATTCTTTCTTTTGTTATTTCTTATGTCATTGACATATAGCATAACATGTAAGATCTCAAGTTTTGGAGTTACTAGTTTCTAATCCCAAATTTCTCTCTTACCAGCTGTGCGACTTGTAAAATTTCATAACTTCATTGAATCTTAGTTGTCTTTTTTTATTTCATTTGAAAACTGACCCTAACCATCTAGTACCTGCATCATAGTTTGTTGGGAAAATTAAATAAGAAAATGGGTATAAAGCACTGGACCTGATATATAGAAATGTTTATAGAAGTTTTTTTAAGATTAAAACATTATATAACTAAAGAAATGTTTAATTTTCAGTAGGATGGGTCTCAGTAAGAATGCCAGGTCAAAGAGACCAAATAATTCAAAAGGAGTAGGCCAGCATAACTAGATAGTTCCAATGAGTAGGCCACAGAGGACAGTCCTGGCAGTGGAATGGGCTAGACAGCAGACAACAGACAGAACCCCAGGACAGAAAATGTGCAGAGTTATACTTTAGAGAGACACAGCTTTAGGCTGTGGGTGCACAGATTTAGTAACCAGAGTTCAGGTTTCACATCCACTCTGACCACTCTCAAGGAAATTTATTAAATCACAAATAACTAATATATTGAAGGGCTTCGTCTAGGAAAACAAGGCACAGCATCAGATTGTGTCCACCTCAGCGATGACTTGATATTGGATGTCTAGTTATTGGACTCATAGAATCTCCCTGGCAAGGGCCAAAATTGGCACAGAAATATGAGATAAGGTTAGACATGCAGGCAAGTGTTAAGTGGTCCCAGGTGCCACAGGTAAAAGCCAAGTAGATCATTATTCCATAAACATTTACAATTGGATCTCCACTGCCAAAAAGTAACAATAATAAAATATCTACACCACTGCCTTAGGGACTTCTACTAGTCTCACTTCACAAACCTACTATTGGTATCCTACTTGATCTCTGTTACAGAGCACACATTTTAGAGCTGATTCCTAATCTCCATCTGCCCTGCTAAGCCTTATGTTTTTGGACTGCTTCTTGCCAACCTAGATCAACTGCTTGGAAGTTAGATCATGCTTCATCTTTGAACCAATTCTTTGGAGACTGTCCTCTCACATTTTGGCCCTGACCCTCAAGGCCTCAACTTTGGGCCAGAGGCCTAGAATCTAACTCATTTTAGAGAAGAGGTGAAAAGTGTCCAGTAAAGGGCATTGTATTTGGAGGCAGAAAACTTGAAGCTGTGACACTAATGAGCAGTATAGCTTTGAATAATAAAAGCTAACATTGACTAAGCTCTTAATAATTAAATAAAATTTAATCCTCACAAAACCATGAGGTAAATTATATTATTATCTCCATTTCATAGTTGAGAAAACCAAGACACATAGAGGTAAAATATGTTGGCCAAGGTAACAAGGCTAGGAAGTAGCAGAACTATCCCTCAATATCAGGCAGTTCAGGCTACTAACCAATGTGAAACATTGCCTTAAGTCACTTAACGTCTTTCAGAGGTGGAAACATTTATCAAGCCAACCTTCATGGGGTGAGATGTTGTGAGCCTAGAAAATCATAAAGTGTTAAAAGTGAAAATGTGATATGGACTCTGTGTCATATAAATATAAAGCATTTCTATTTATTATTATTGTCTCTATATCGGTTTTAACTTTTTCAGTATTTTTGCTGCATATAAATCATAGTTCTTTATTCTTCCTTTTTCTGCCTTTAAAGGAATACATTCTTTGCAATAACAATTTATATATTTTCCTCCCAAGTCACTTGCTCTTGCACATTTAGACATAGAGTGTTACTGTGTCTCATTGTCCCTACACCTTCTTCTGGGGAAATATTCTTTCCTGGCTCATAACTTTATGATCATTCCAAAGAGCAATCTGTTATAATAGGACATCCCACAAAACAGTTCTGCTTTATCCTATTATTTAATTTTTCCAGGTTCCTAAAGCTTTCTTTTAGTGTCTTTAGTCTTATGTTAATAATTATTCTTATTGTATAAGCTGCCACCTTCCTTTGAAATTTTTCTGGCTGTGTACTCTGCTTTCCAGCATTAGGCTTCCAGACTATAACCTTCACTTCTTCCTTCTTCAAGTCTATTCTTCCCACCAAATGATTCTTTTTTTTTTCTGTTTTTGAAACTCTTTTCACTTCAGTGGATCATTTTCTTCCCACTAGTTTGTAAAAGTAGACCAGAAGAATTTAAAATTACTATTGCAAATAGATTCCCTAAAGGTACAATTTCTGTTGAGATGAGATCTATACAATTTGGGGGTTCTCAAAATTTCAAATTAGCCAGTAGTGACCAAAATGGAGTGAGTGTACTCCTGGGAAGAGAAGAGACAGGAACATAAGAGAGGACAGATCCAAATGGCTTCTGGTCAGAGTTCTTAGGGAAGTGGGAAGTATAGGAACACAAACTTGGCTAACAGTGGTCAGGGTTCTTAGGGAAATAAAATATTCAGGAACACAAACTGGGCTAACAGTCTCATAAAATATACCCACTGTTAGCAGAAGCCAAAGAGATGCTCAAAGGCAGAATCACCTACTGTGCCAGTTATGCTTATATCTCATCATAGTAAAAGAACTGGCCCTAGATCAATCTTCTTAACCCACCTCCCTGAAAGAGTATACCAAATATTCTTACTATTCTAATCTCTACTTTAGATTTTCAATATTATTTATATTCTTCCCTTATTTAGAAAGATTTGGTTAATAGTTACAATTGTTTTATCTGGCTTTTTAAATATATTGTAAGAATTCACTCCTTTTTTTTTAATTATTATCAGAATGGAAATACCCAAACAACTGCTATGTAATGTATACCAAGCAGGAGAACTGCTAGATATAAGAACATGTCTTCAATTTTAACAAATACTTCCACACGTTTCCCCAAAAAGTTGCATCACCAGCAATAAATGAGAGTTCCAGTTGCTCCACATCTTCATCAACTCTGGGTATTGTCAGTATTATGTTTGTTTGTCTGCATTTCCCTGTTTACTAATGGAGTTGAACATCTTTTCATATATTCTTTAATCAATTGGATATCTTCTTGTAAAGTTCCTGTTCAATCTCTTCCTGTCCACTTTTCTACTAGATTATCTGATTTTCTTTATTGATTCATGAAAGTTCTTTATGTATTATTTGTCAGTTGAATATCTAATCCTTTGCCAGTTTCTATGTATAACACCATGTGTCAAATGTATAGCAAATATCTTCTCCCATGATGAGCCTGCCTTTTCACTTCTTATTGGTATCTTTGAATGAGCAAACATTTCTAATCAAATGTTGTCTGATTTACCAATATTTTCCTTTATGGTTAATGCTTATGTGTCCTGTTTAAGAAATCTTTGCCTAATCTAAGATTGTGATGATATCTCCTTTGACATCTTCTGGAAGCTTTATTGTTTTATCTCTTGTTTTTAATAACAATCAACCTGAAATTGTTTTTTGTATATGGTTTGATGCAGGGGTCAATTTTTTTTTTTTGATATGTATATCCAGTTAACCCACCATCATTTAATGGAAAGATTGTCCTTTTTCACTGTTCTGCAGTGTCAGCTTTGTCATGCATCAAGTGTGGCACCTCTGGTCTTTCCGTTCTAGTCCATTGGTTTATGAGTCTATCCTGGCACCAATATCACAATGTCTTAATTATATTATAGAGTAAGTCTGAAATATTTTTTCTTTGTCTTTGATATTTGTAATTCTTTTTAGCTCTTTGCATTTCTATATGAATTCTGGGGTCAAATTGACAATGTTTACCCAATTGTGGTAGAACTGATCACACTGATTTGTAAGGTTTTGTTTTTCAGTAGGTAATCAGGCATACCATTTCTTCATGGCATGTCTCAACAAAAGCTTTTTCTTACATATAACCAAATATCCATTCAGCCCCTTTCTGTTCCTACATAGCTCACAGAACACCTATCTGTGCATTCCTCCCTGAGGTTTCCTGTGCCCTACTCTCCCCAGTGGTCTTTAAAACCAGATCTCTAGAGAAATCAGGCAATGCGTGTTTGGTGATGCGATCGTCCTCTAGCTTCTAATCCTCTCCCTCTTTCTCTTTTAAAAATATATTTGGTGAAGACTCCTGGCTTCATTTTACTGGTTATTTCACCTTTTTCCATATGTCAGCGAAAAAAGCAGCCAAAAGATTGTTTAGACAAATCTCAAAAGTCTTTCTGAACTCAGAAATGAGAACATCAGAGCCAGAGTCATTTCCCCTGTTCAACAACATGATTGTGCTGCTCATTTCTTGAACTAAGATGCCTCATGTTAGATCACTTTTATCTTTAGCCTTTGACTGAAATTTTAGCGTAAGTCTTCATTCTTCCTCTAAGGGAGGAAGAGGGCTTCGGAGTCAGAACAACTTGAGTTCAAATTCAGCTTTGATATTTAGCAGCTATGCTTAAGGCAAATAGTTTGATATGAGCATTACATGAAATCATATATTTCAAGCTTCTAGCACAGTGCCTGATGCTTAGGAGTTTCTTATCCACTGTTGCCTTTTCCTCTATTTCAGTGCAATATTCTTTCTTAAAACATATCTTATAAAACTTTAATCATTGTCTTTTAGTGCATGATCGACTGTCTTTCTTCATTCTTAATCCCACCATCATTCTCACTTCTTTCCTATTGACACTATATAAAAATCTCAATAAAGAATGCTTTATTACTGCTTAATAATCATGTTCTTCTCTCACACTGTTAGCTCTAATTATATATTCTTTTATCATTTGATAATAATTTTTCCATTTTTTTTTTACCTTTGTTATCTCTTACAGCTGAATATCTTTATTGATTCCAATGTATGAGGCATTGGATTCTCTGCATCCAATGTCCTTAGATCAGTTGACATCCTCTGGGCACTGCAGCCTTGCTTGTCCTTCACGTGGACTCATACTTAGTGCCTCTACTGAACTTGCCACTCCCACTGGCATCTCTGCATGTGCTTGCCCCTCCACTATGCTGTAATGTCTCTAGCACCTGCCACCTCATCTGTTGAAGCCAAGGAGAGGACTCACACTCCATTTGAAGCTAATTTAAGGAGAACATGTTTCTTCTCCTTTACATCTCATCTGATGCAACCTACTCAATCCTGCCTTAGACATGCACATCCTAAATAATTTGTTACTGAAAACAGTTCTTTCCATTTTTACTCTGCATCCAGGAACGTATCTCTGAAACAGGTACCAATACAAACATAAAAGAACCCTATGCCTCTGATGACTGAGGCTGTGGTTGGGTCAGCTCATCCAGCTGACTTCTTCTTCCGCTAAGATGAGCTCTTTCCAAAAAGAATCCTAAATTTCTTTACACACAAACACTTGGCAGGCAAATTCCACTGTTTCCAGATAGCCTCAGACATGTCTAAATTAGCTATAATCAAGAATGAGCTCCAGCTAGGACCCCATAATACTGTAAAATGTACCAAAAAAATAACCTGTTCTTATATTTATACACACTGAGTCTAGGAATGTGGCTTCATGAAGGTTTTTTCACTCCTAAAATACACTTGGAATCCCCTCCTGGTACTACCTTTCTTATAATATGTGCGAAAGGTGACTTGACCTTTAATTATTTTTTCCTTTCACATCTTACTTGCAGTCATACATATGTACTTATTTGATCTTCTCTCTGCATCAAAATATAAATCTTCCAAACATGACTGCATTTTTAAGACATTCAGATTGTGGTTTGAATAAAAAAAATTCCTACCCTAAGGCTTTCCTCCCCTACTGACCAGCAAAAATAACCACAAATCCAGGTCTTTCATGCACAACACGTTTCCCTTTTGGTATTTAGTCTTATTCTTTGCATCAAGTCATACTCTCGTGTCTCTTGTCTCAAACCTCCAAAGTCTCTTAAAGCTCTCTGTGCTCTTAAAGCCCAGAATCACAGCATGATCAGGCCACAGGGAAATATAGCAACCAGGAAGTTCAAACATTTCACAATACACATGAGGAAATTGAGACAAAAAGTTTAAGATGCTTGTCCAAGGTCACACAGGTGGAAATACCTTTACAAGTATCATTTTATTATATTTATTTTATTTTTTGATGCTCATGATATCATATCCTTAAATAATTTGTCTCTATCACTGCATAGTTAAAAGTTTTTGAAAAATTTGAAAAATATACCCTAGACTACATTCTACTTACTATCAGTTGGTTTTTGCTCAGGGCAGGATTCAGGCAAGCACATTTATATGACAAATCTGGTAACCAACATAATACAAAGCATTACAAAGCCAAAAGTTCAGGAGTCTTAAGGAACCTTAGGCGGAAGACATTTTCTCCCACTTGGCCTCTTCCTATCCGGCTATAATTCTAAGGCAGTGATAAAGGAAATGGGTCTTCTTGGCTTTCTGTTAGGCTGGGATTGGGGATCCAGGCTGATGAGATTGAAAATGTTTCTCATATCTCCCCATGACTAAGGAGTACCACTGAAATCCACAATCCCTTCTAGCTCTTCAATTCTCTCCATATTACAATTTTCCTTCTGTATTCACATACCATGGACTTATTTACAATAAGACTTGGTTGTCAAAATAATACTTTACATTTGTTAAAATGAGTTATTAAATACATTGGCTAAATTGAAAGTAACACTCACTATTATCATTTAATATACAGTTAAGAACTTCATAAAACCATGGTTATGGCATTACCTTTGTGGTTAGTGATTAAATTAGGACAAGGATAAAGATGCCAGGTTTACACCCTAATGCCTTATTTTATCAGCATCAACTATCTTTATTTGTTTACCCCAAACTTTTTTACTGTCAACCAAACTATGCTGTCAAGGATTACATGAAAATTCATGCCAATAAAAGAGATTTGTTTAATTTTCAAACCAAAGACTGTGTTCAGTTTCTGAATTAAGAATCACTGCAAGACATTTTTGACTTGCTATAGTTATTATATCTTGTTATATATTCAACCAAACATTACCTACCATATGAAATTATAAGTTTTAAAAGTACCATTTATAATGACAATATAAAACAAAATACTTAGAAATAAACACTGTATAATATTTGTAGGCTAAAAACTGTAAAACTTTAGTGAGAGAAAAAAATTGGAGGACTCATACATACTACCTAATTTCAAGACTTATTATTGCTTTCCTTTCCAATCTGGGCCCTGCTAGATGGCTCCCATAAAGAAAGATAGCAAGAAGCAGCAGGGACGTTCTGCCATCAATGAGACGATGACCGACAATACACCATCAATAACCACAAGCACATTCATGGAGTGGGCTTCAAGAAGTGTGCTCCTCAGGCACTCAAGGAGATCTGGAAATTTGCCATGAAGGAGGTGGGGACTCCAGATGTGTGCATTGATACCAGGCTCAGCAAAGCTGTCTGGGCCAAAGGAATAAGGAATGTCCCATACCGTATCCATGTGCAGTTGTTCAGAAAACATACGGATGAATATTCACCAAACAAGTGTTTGTACTTTGGTTACCTATGTACCTGTTACCACTTTTAAATACCTACAGTCAATGTGGATGAAAACTAACCATTGATCATCAAATGCATCAAATAAAGTTATAAAGCCACCCAAAAAAGACTTACTATTATATAAAGCTATAATAATAATAATAATGTGGTCTTTGCAAATAAATAAGATAATAGATCTATTTAACTAGAAGAGAGTCCAGAAACATGCCCACTGAAATAAGGTCAATTATTGTTTTCATTTTAGTGTGCCAAGAAATTCAATGGAGAGATGATGATCTCATTCCCAAATGGTGCTGGAACAAATGAACACCTATATTTAAAAAAAGAAAAAAGAAAATAAAAACTTAACCTTGACTTGCCCCTTGAACCATATACAGAGACCTAAATATAAACCTTAAAAAAAAATGGAGAAAATCTTTGTAATCATGTGTTTCACAAAAATTTTTTAGAACACTGAAAGTATAAATTATAAAAGAAAACCAATTGGACTTCATCAAAATTGAAAACTTCTGCTCTTCCAAAGATATGCTAGAGAAATGAAAAGACAAACCATAGACTATGAAAAATATTTGCAAAACACTTACCTGAGAAGACCTAGTATCCAGAATATTTTTTAACTCTCACAACATAATAATAAGAAAATATAAAGAAGATTTCGATACTTTACCAAAGAATATAAAACAGATGACAAATAAATACATGAAAAGATAATCCACATCACTAGCAATTAGAAAATTATAAATTAAAACCACAATATGATACCATGATATAACTGTTACAATGGCTGACTTTTTTTTTTTTTTTTAATTTTCAGGTACTGACAAGAATGAAGAGAAACTGGGACTCTCATACATTGCTGGTATGAACGTAAAAATGACAGAGCTACTTTGAAAACACTTTTGTAGTTTTTGTAAAATTAAACACACACTTACCATATGACCAGCAATCCCATTCCAAAGAATTTACCCAAGAGAAATGCAAACATATGTCCTTTAAAAAAACCTGCACATAATTTTACTTTATTCCTAATTCCCCTAAACTGGAAACAACGCAAATAACTATCAACCAGTGAATAGATAAACTGTTGTATGTCCACATAATGAAATACCACTCAGCAATAAAAAGAACAAACTATTGATACATCAACAACATGGATAAATCTCAAATTCAATGTACAGAGTGAAAGAAGATGACTCAAGGCTACACACTGTATGATTCCATTCAGATGACATTCTGAAAAAGGCAAAAACAATGCAGAAGCGAACAAATCAGTGGTTGCCGAAGTACAAGGCGAGCTGAGAAGTGTTGAATACGAAAGAGCGTAAGAGAAATCTCAGAAACGATAGAAATGTTCTATATCTTGATTGTGGTGGTATTTACATGACTCATGGTGAAACTTGAACATCTTTTGTATCACAAAGGAGCTATCAATGAGTGGTGAAGACCTATCAAAAAGATGCTGGAGCCGGCTTCAAGAGGTATCCATCGTTCAAATCTGGAACATTTTGAGTATTAAAATAATCAGATCATACTCCATTGATTAAAATAGAAAGCTAAAGTTCATACTGAAGAAAGAAAGGAAAAGAGGCAAAGGGGGAGAGGGAAAGAGAAGAGAGAAAGAATGAGATGAGAAAGAGAATTCTCTACTCTCCATAAAATTTCAGCTAATAATTATAAAAAGAATGATAGAATTAGAAAATCACCAATGGGTAACCATCTTATAATAATTAGTTCAGACAAAAATCAGCATCTAAAAGATGCTAAAACTTTGGATGCCAAAATTTAGCATCTAAAATATACTAAAATTAATGGGTGAAACTTTTATAAGGAACAGAATACTTACCCAGGTTCAAAGTATCTCCCACAAAATGCATACTAATTATTTATTAATAAGTATGATATACTGATTAATTAACTGTAGAGTAGAAAAAACAAATAGACAGCAAGTTAACACGACCAGTAATGGCACAAACAGAAGTTATGTTTCCTGATACAATATACTATGAAGAAAACAGCATCACTTCTGTAATATTGTTGCCAAACATGTATGTTCTGATTCATAGCATGAGGAAATATTAGACAAAGCCAAACTGAGAGGCATTGTACAAAATAATTGGCTTGTACAATTCTAAAATATCTATGTCAAGAGCAAAGAAAGACTGAGGAATTTCTCCAGATTGAAGGAAAATGAAGATACATGGTTATTAAATGAAACTCTTGATCCTGATTCATAGAACAGAAGGAATAGAAGGGAAAATAGAAGCTTTGCTGCTGAATGCTTTTTTCTCCTCCTTCTTCTTTTTGTCTATTGCTATAAAAGACATTATCAGAACACTCACTAAAATTTGCATGGGCTTTGAGAGTTATATAGCAACCTTGTATTAATATCAATTTCCTAATTTCATAATATGCTATATTATGAATGGGTAGGAAATAAACACGAAGTATTTAGGAATAACAAAGCATCACATCTGCAACATACTCTCAAATGGAAATAAACAAAAAATAGACAATAGATTTATAGGAAATAAACAAAAAATAGACAATAGGTATAACTAGATAGACGATAGACAGATATTTAAATAGAAAAAAAGAAAAGGTAAGCCAGGCGGATCATTTAAGCTCAGGAGTTCGAGACCAGACTGAGCAAGAGCAAGATCCTGTTTCTACTAAAAAAACAGAAAGAAATTAGCTGGACAGCTAAAAATATATAGAGAAAAAAATTAGCTGGGCATGGTGGCGCATGCCTGTAGTCCCAGCTATCGGGAGGCTGAAGCAATAGGATTGCTTGAGCCCAGGAGTTTGAGGTTGCTGTGAGCTAGGCTGACACCATGGCACTCTAGCCCAGGCAACAGAGTTAGACTCTAAAGAAAAGAAAAGAAAAGAGGAAAAGGAAAAGGAAAAGAAAAGAGGAAAAGGAAAAGGAAAAGGAAAAGGAAAAGGAAAAGGAAAAGGAAAAGGAAAAGGAAAAGGAAAGGAAAGGAAAGGAAAGGAAAGGAAAGGAAAGGAAAGGAAAGGAAAGAAAAAAGGCAAATATGCTAAAATGTTAACAGTTGGAGAATGTCGGTGAAGGCAAAACAAGATTTCTTTGTACTGTCCTTGCAACTTTTCTGTAAGTTTGAAATTATTTCAAAATAAAAAGTTTAAAAAACAAGAGTATATATGTCCTCCCTCCTCTCTTTTTTATGTCTAGATTCCACAAAGATATAAACGATCAGTTAGAAACATTCATTACTGTATTTTCCCTTACATTCTTCTTTAGTTTTGCAAATTTAAAAAAAGGCATAAAAATTGCAATACTCAGGGGAAAAAAACACTTTTGTGAAAGCCATGAAGATTGTACAATGGTGTTTTTTCATTTATGTGATCATTATAGGCTCTTTAACTTGATCACAGTTCAGAGTTGTAAATATATCTGGCCTTGTGACTTTCTCATAAAATCTATTTATTAAGGTTTCCCTTGGATAAAATGCACTCTGAAGAAAGTCTTTTGACCTGACAACATACAGCATTGCAATAAAAAATACTTTTCTGATGAAATATTTGAAAACCCATAGTCACTTAGTGATACATATGTGTATGCTTAAACTAAAAGTATGAGCCTAGTTTGTATGAGGTTTGCGGGTATATAATTACTAGTATTAAATTATGTGTTCAACATAGACTTACTGCCATATTTATTATTGGTATAAAAAATGCTGACTGCAATATGTGACATGTTCTTCTTATGATAATACATGGCCTTTATCTAAATAAAGCACTCTATTTTCTCTTTGCATGATTGTTGTAAAAAAGGTCTAACAAACTTCATAGACTTTTTAGTGGTGGATACATGTTGGGAAGCAAACCTCCGTACTGATTATCTCTAATATTAATATAGGAACACAAGGTTGAAATATTGTTATTTAAAATTCACTGAAGCTGATTAAAGAGAAAAAAATATAATTTTAGCTATAAAACTCAAAAGGTTATTTTATTCTGAATGGCTGAATATTCCCACAATTGACAGAATAACTCGAATCAAAAACAAGAAATTGAGGAAGTTGATTTTCAGTTTTGTTGTTTTGTTTTCCTGTTGTTGTTGTTTGGTTTACCTAATCCATTTAAGTGTGAAACTTCTCACACTATAGGCAACAAATAGAAAGTATCTATATTCAAAATGTAGAGAGAGGTGAATCGTGCTTGCTGTCCTCTTTTATATTCAGCCACAGTCTCCCAGGTAAATGGTGGGTACATTCTTAGGAAGAGAGAAGGGGGTGCTCTTACTGATCACTTCCTAGTGCCAGTCAGACCTGCAGCAGGCCTTCATCCCACCACAAGGCCACACTGTCACCTCTACAAAGGCCATGATGTGCTTTTTAAAGAAAAAGGCAGACATCAGGTAGTTTTGAGGCGGAATTGCTTCAGAAAATATTCTAATATTGTTTTAGTTCCCTAAGTAAACTGGTGAAAGAGTGGGGCTGTGTCATTCACCATCCTTTGCTCTTCAGTCCACTAGGGTAAAACATTTAAAAAGGCAAAAAAAGGCAAGATGTACTTCAGAAGGCATCAACAGTCAGACCAACAGGTAGAACAATTCCTAGTGGGTTTGCAGAAAGAGGAATTACACATTTCCACAATAGGATTAAAAGCTTCAAGTCATAGAATGTTGCTTAGAGGCCAGCTAGCATAATCTATCTTATTTCTAGTCTAGCCTGAGGCAGGCCTCTATGAGTCCCCAGGCTGTACTTCTCCACGAAGGCGGCTTTGCCATCTCATTGCAAACTGAGTTTCATTCATTTGGAAAATATGTCTACATTCTACCTGCAAATCAAAAGAAAAATCACCACCATAACAGAGAGAGGGGGAAATATAATCTACTTAAAAAAAAAAAAAAAAAAAATTTAGGTCGGGCGCAGTGGCTCATGCCTGTAATCCTAGCACTCTGGGAGGGCAAGGCGGGTGGATAGCTCAAGGTTAGAAGTTCAAGACCAGCCTGAGCAAGAGCGAGACCCCGTCTCTACTATAAATAGAAAGAAATTAACTGGACAACTAAAAATATATAGAAAAAATGAGCCAGGCATGGTGGCGCATGCCTGTAGTCCCAGCTACTCAGGAGGCTGAGGCAGAAGGATTGCTTGAGCCCAGAAGTTTCAGGTTGCTGTGAGCTAGGCTGATGCCATGGCACTCACTCTAGCCCGGGCAACAGAGTGAGACTCTGTCTCAAAAAAAAAAAAAAAAAAAAAAATTTAAAGTCATGCCCCATCTCCCAGGATCCCTGTCAAACCATCACTCAATCAATGTTCCTGAGCAATAATCAGCCTCTATGCACAAGGTTTTAAATCAAATCGCACTCTCAGGCTGAGTTTTCTGAGTATAATCCATGAACTGATCCTTTCAAAAATCACTGCTTTATTTAAAAATACAATCCAAACTACTGTTTCCAGTCTCCCTGTATGCAGAGATAATGTCTACTGGAGCAGAGACATAAGATGACAAAGTCTAGCTTTTAGGAAAGTAAGTAAAACAAGAATTAACTTTTTATCATCTGGTTTTAGTTTCCTGAAAGCACACATAGCTACCTGTGCTTTAACCTTCTGATGCAACTTTATGCACAAAAATTACAAAAAGTTTTATATCAGGAGTTTTATTTCTCTATGCTGTGGTGAGCTCTGTAGCCCTGGAAACCTAGATGATACCGCTGATCTGAGCCAAATTTGTCTTGTACAACTCTTAGGTTCTTTTTCACAGAAAATGGCAGTCAGTGGAGGAGCAAAGGGTTAGCTATTCCCCACAACTTCATTGAGTCTGACCGAAGCAAGTTTGAAACCAGATTTTACCCCATATATGGGCATTCATTAAATAAACAGGCTCCAGAGTTCCTTCAATCTATTTATTGTATAAGCTCGAAGGAGTCCCAGCTCTGTCCTTGCTGGTGTCCTTGTGTGAAAGGTTAACTCAGCCAACTCTGGCTAAACAATTTGTAGAGCACAGTGCAAAATAAAAACATGGAGCTCCTTGTCCCAAATTACTAAGAATTTCAAGACAGTGACAACAGAGTATTAAACCAAACATAGATCCCTTCTAAGCAAGAGGTTGTATGCCCATGAAACCAGCCCTGCCCTAAGCACAGACACAAGAGTCCAGAGGCAAGATTCTGTTCCTTTATAGTCAGTGTCAGATAACAAGAGGCACCCCTGAATCAATGGCTGGACAAAGAACTGATTTAAAATGAAGCCTGGAGTTCTATCGTTAGTGTAAAAACTTTTGACCTCACTGGATTATTATATCCTAACATTCTAGTCAATTTATATATACTAACCACCTTTAATTTTACCACTGACAGTCCATTTATAAGATTCATCATGCTGTTATCAAACCACTATTTCTGATATTCAGTATGCCATTAGCAAAGTCAGTACAAATAACAGAAGTGTTTGCAGTGGCTGTCTCTGGATAATTGAATTCTCATTTAAAATAAAGATAATAATCCCCAAACAGTGCCTTCCTGATGAGAACATCAGACTGTCCCTAGAGTGAAACTTAAATTAACTGGTACATACATAGTCACTCTGTATATAAGTCTATGTATGTCACAACATTCAAAAAAGACAATTTCCAAAATGATTTCCAAAGCACAAGTGCTGCAAAGAAAAGAAGGTATAAAAGTATGGCCATGTTTTTAACCAAAACTGGGAATTCTCAATCAACTAAGTGTTTCTCCCTTTTCTGGTCACATCATAGAGCAAAGTTGGGCACATCTGCCAAAACATGATACCAGCTGGTAATATGCAGTTGCAGAAAGAGACAGAAAGTGCCAAAGAAAGAATGGAAAGATTATTTTTAAACTCTTATTTTGTGATTGGAAATTAAATATACCCTCTTACCTTCAAACAATTTATAAAATGTGAATTAAACTTCTTACCATTTTGGATTTTACATCAAAAAGAATTTAATCAAGGAAGTGCCTTTTTTCAAAAAATTAATACCCACAGGAAAAAAAAATATGTGAATGAAATCTAACCTATCTGAAAGCCTATCTCTACTTAAGAGTTACCAAGTAAATTAGTGATAATTTGGGGAAGAGGAGAAGAGAGAAGATGGAGAGAAGAAACAGAAGGAAAAGGAAGGGGAAATAGGTAAAGAGGGTCTAGGAAGAGGGATAGAGGAAGAAGAGGGGAAGGAAAAAGAGAAACAAGAAGAGAATGGCTATCAGGAGAAGGAGACTTTCTTAAGAACACTGAAGAAAATTTAAAAATTCCTTAAATTAAAGTGTATATACAACATTAGCTATAGAATTAAGACTGAAATAAAAAGAAGAGACAAGCATAGGCTCTTCAGTGAATAATATTACCTCTCTTTGAAATGTCCTTCATTAAACAAATCTTCCCCATTTTCCCCTTATTTCTATCTCTGACCCAAACTCATATTTGAATTTGACAGATTTGGGAATCTGACAGAGTTGGGCAACCACTATAAGTATCACCTACTCACATTTTTTAACTCCAAAAGCTACTATTGTTCTTAGAATCCCTAAGGTTAGCCTTTCTGTAGACCCTAAAATACACCCAAAACAAAATAACCTGATGGCCTTTAAATTCTTTTTTTTTTCATTCATTAATTTTGTATTTATTTATGGCAATTACCCTGATTTGATCACTGTACAACGTATACATGCATTATAACATCACATCGTGCCCCTAAATCTGCTTTGGGCTGCTGAGGCTGGGTATCTGCAAACCACATTTCGGCTTTTCTGGCTAATTCCCAGTTAAGATTTGCTAATATGTGTGCCAGAGGGAGGATTCAAGGTAGTGGCTATATCAGAACATTACACTGTACCCCATAAATATATACAATTATTATTTGTCAATTTAATATAAATTTTTAAAAAGAGAAAGAGACTTGCTCCTTCCTACTTGCATGATGTTCCTGCCAGCTTAACCCCACCAGTGACTATTCACTCTGTTAGTAACAGTTAATTCTAGTAGCAGCAATTGGTTCCACTTTTAGCTTTTTGCACATTTTCCAAATGCATACTGCATTTTCAAAGCAGTATGCCCAGAGATGCCAACACCTGACAGCCAGAGGTCTGAGTCCCAGCTCCACAGAGCAACCCCTCCAGAATCTCCCTTTGATTCCCCAATCCTGGGAGTGGGAGCTGCTTCTTGCAATTAATATCTCTTTGATACCTCAGTTTTCTGCCTTTTCAATGCTCCAGTATCTACTTAACAATTTTTATGTTAATCCTCAATTAAAATAACTAGTGTGGTTTTTATCTCTTCACTAGACCTTGACTTACTCAATTTCTTCTCATCAAAGGAAGCCAAGAACATTTTTGTACATGATAAGCACTTTTAAAGTTTAGCAACCATATTTCTACCATAAAAACATTTTAAATCATGACCATGCTTATTCAGCTAGAACAAAGGCAGGCATTTTAAATAGCTAGATTAAAATTAAACAAGAAGATAAAATTTTAACATTATTATAGGTGGATAAATAAATGTAATTATGGAGAGGAAGTGATGGAGTGGCACCTACATTTGTGATGTTTGATTGTCCCTGGTTGATGAAACATGACATCATCTTGTCCTAGGATGAAGCAAGTTGTTACCCATGCATGAAGCAACAACAATGTTCTGATCTTCAGGATTTAACAGTTGTCAGCACAATCCTCCTCTGGGATTCTAGACTCAAAATTTAAAGAAAAAAATTTCCCTCATTTCCCTACACCTCCTCCCCTTGCTCCCACACATATGTCCCTCTGACCAGAAATTCCTTAAAGATTTGGCAATTAAACAAAGCTTCCCGAAGCCCCTAGCCAAGAACAAAAGGATAAATAAAGTAAAATTTCCAAAGATTGAGAATGGGAAGCCTTGCATTGGAAAAAGGAGAGAAGTAATACACCCAGAACAAAAATAAAACCCCAGAATGAATCAATTAGTTCCAAACAGAGATCTGGGAAGGGCAGGTCCAAGGACCAATTCAAAAAATTGAGATCTTATCACTGTCCTTCCTTCACCTCATTGGTGATCAGGTTTTTATATACATTTCCCTATTTAATCCTCATCACAACCTATGGCAGCACTTAATGACCATCCCCTTTTCTGAAGATTGAGAGATTAGTTTACATACCCATGATCACACAGCAAATAAATGGCAGCCCTCAGTTAAAATTCAGGTCTGTCTAACTCCATAATGTCTACTTTTGCCACCATTCAATACTCAGTGCTGTTGGGAGGAGACAAAGGCAGTTATAAGGAATGACGTAGGAATGGGGCACTGATTATCAGCACGAAAGGAGAGAGGACTGCAGAGATGAATAATAATAGATAGATAGATATCACTATTTACTTGCTTCTAAATTCTTGATCTTAGACTAGCTTAAATGCACCATCTGTTCCCTTTAATGGATAGACACCACAATTAAAGAGCCAACCCACCATTTCTGGATATATGAAATATTGAATGAATCAGCAAGTAAAGATTGGTGTATTTCCATGATACCCAGAACCAGGGAGCTCTAGGAGAAACTTAATTCTATTGCCACAGGCCTACCAGAAATTTACAAAGTTAAGACTTCACATAATATTCAATCATTCTTTCTGAAAAGTCTCTAAAATACTTCACAATTCTTAGACATATGGATAAATCTTTCATAACTCTGACAAGAATAGACAGAAATAAGCCACAAGACAAGAGGAAACAGACCACAATAAAACTGTCAATATTTTCCAGGTGCCATTTTAAAAGGAAGTGTGATGCAAGGAAACCGAAAACTGTGGAACACTTTCTTTGTTCTTAAAAATCACCCTTTTAAAATGCACATTTGGTCAGAAATTCAAAATAGAGCCATTTAAAATTAGTAGTATTAAATATACAATGAGAATTGGGAGAAATCATAAATGTCTTTCGAGAGATAAACAATTGCAAATTAGCAGAAGCAGCATGTAAAGTGATTATAGAAATGAGGTTTTCATTTTGAGCTAATGGCTTGAGTGAGGTTAAAAGTGGTTGGCTATGAGTGAAAGAAAAACAGAAATGAGAACTCTGTGTCTCTAGCTGTACATGGTGATCCAGGCTGCATATGACTCTACAGAGAGGAATTACTTGATGTTGTTGCATAACCAAATAATCCTCACAGAGATGTCCAGAGGCTACACCACAGCTTCCTATTTTCCTGTTTTGGGATCTTCTGATCCGTAAATTCTCCCCAAACTAATTTTGCCTCTGTTGATATTACGTGAGCACTGTGTTTCATTTTATTTTTGCATTCCAAACTATACAACTGTCTTTGGATTTTTTGAGGCCTCCCGTTAAGCTGCTGGTCTCACATTAAATGCCCAGCTGGAAAAAGAGAATAAAATGTTTCCACTTCGCAATTTTTCCATTTAGTTAATTAGATGTCACATGAGGCATAAATCTTAGCAGAATTCAGTGGATTTTATATAAACTTTAAAAATTGTATCTCAAATAAAATAATATAGACCTATTCTGCAGAAATCAGAGAATTCATCACATGACATAATGCAATAACAGTCCACCTCAAAAATAAAATGAGCCTGAATTAACGTGGTAGCATTTAGAGTGAAAATAATAACAATAAATCAGATTTATTGAGCACTTATTATGCTGCGCAGTCTTCTGAGGTCATAACATACATTATCTTTTAATCTTTAAAATAATACTATGAGATATATGCTAATATTATCTTCTCCAATTTACAAATGAGAAAACTGAGGCTCAGAGAGCTTAAGAAAATTGTCCAAAGTCACAAAGCTAGATCAAAGCAAAGCCATGACTTGAACCAAGCAGTTTGTGTCCAGAGGCCACACCCTTGACAACTCTGCACACTGCTTCTCAGTATGGGTAGAAATACCAAGAAATATCACCTAGATGGAATTCACCTAATGTAATAAACTAGATAAAGGAAAATGGAGAAGGGTCAATGATGGCTCCAAAGTTAGATGACAAGAAGAATGCTGCCACCAAAACATATGAAGAGTGTTTGGGAAATGCTAAATTAAAGTTCCAGCAGAGCTACCAGGTGGAGATGCCAAACAAACATCTAGACATACAGGTCCAGAGCTCAGACGGAAGGTCTGAAATAGACATTTGGGAGCAATCTTCTTATTTAGAGAATTGGAAGTGGAGAAGCTATCCAACAGAAATAACAAAAAGAGAAGAGTGCTCAGAAGATATGCAACTTAACAAATGTTTCTGTTTATGAGGTAGGATTAATGGTAGAAAAGTAGGATAGGGTTGTACTCCAGTAGAAAGAAAATGTTAAGAGGCAGAGGTCAAACACTCTACAAGACAGAAAAATGAGAGCTGACATTAGTCTACTGCATTTGTTTTTTAGAAGATACATCAAGAACTTCAAGATTTTTAGTGGTAAATATTTTATATGCAATTTGGATAAAGGCAACATGGAAGATATATTCATCAAATCTATAGATGTCATAAGGAAATGAAAGTTAATATCATCAATAAATAACCCAACATTGAAAAAAATATTTAATGTGTTAAAAGGATAAGCCAAAATTAGTATGGCGAATTTTAGTAGAGGCAAATAAAATATTCTAGATAATCCAAAAAACAAATTTCCCACAACATCTATCAGAAGGTAAATTAACTATGCTTGCTTTTCAATACAATGTAAAAAAAAAAAAAAAGGTGAATTATCACTAATTCATATAAAAATTTTTAATTTAAAGACCCGCATCTGAGGGATGTGGTGAGCACTGTGGAGGGAGGGGCATGCTTGAAATGTAGTTGGTGAAGGGTATTAGGGGTCTCAATAGGGGGAAGGAAATCCTCTAAAATTGATTTATGTGTTTAGCTGTACAACTTGGTAAATTTACTAATAATCATTTAATTGTACACTTAAAATGGAGTAAAGGCATGATATGTAAATTAAAAAAAATTTCTTTTCAGAATTCAAAGATGTGGAAACAACCCTAGTGCTCTTCAATCCATAAGTGAATTAATAAAATGTGGTATACGTATACTAAGGAATACTATCCAATTACAAAAAACAATGGTGATCTAGCACATCTTATATTATCTTGGATGGCGCTTGAGCCCATCCTTCGAAGTGAGGTATCACAAAAATGGAAAAATAAGCACCATACATACTCACCATCAAATTGGTACTAACTGACCAACACTAAGGTGCTCACATGGTAGCAATATTCACTGGGTGTCAGTCAGGTGGGGGGGTGATGGTGGGTAAACTCACAAGTAATGGATGCAGTGAGCACTGTATGGGGGAAGAGCACATCTCTAGCCCTGGCTTGGGCTAGGCAAAGTCATTACTTGTAACCAAAATGTTTGTACCCCCATAATATCCTGAAATTAAAAAAAAAATTCTTTTAATGTAAAGTGACTAGAATCACACTATGAAATATTTACTCAGATTTTTTTAAAAAACCCTTATTTAATCTTACTACCCTAACCAAATTAGTATCAGCATCAGTATGTTTACTTATAAGCTTTTTTAAAATTTTATCTATGTGTTTTTACAGGGGAGCAATGAAAGGCATTTTTTCACTTAACATTATATTAATAACATTAGCAACTTATATACTATAAGATTATATTTATATATTTTAATTACTATTTTATAATTCTCCAACTAGTTAATGCCTTATGATTTATTTACCCAATCCCCCAATTTTTAACATTAAATTGTTTTCAATTTTTCAGTTAGGATGCAAGATTTTACTGACTTTGTAAATGAAATCGGGATAACTTAAATATTTTTATTAACAAGCATAATTTAAATTTTACACAAATGTGTGTTTGTGTGTGTGTATTTCAGTTTAAGGTCAAGAGGATTATCTGATTTATCAAATGTTAAATGTAGTTGCCCATAAAATAATATAGCTCTAGAGTCTTATGGAGACATAATTCCTTGATAGCATTTCTAAATTTATTCTCCATTGGCTTTTTTTTTCAAGTCTATAGAACTTATTAAAATTTTTGTGTTGCATATTTTCAAGAAATATTTTTTAATTTCATTTTGATTTTACAGATTAACTAGACTAGAATTGTACATTGCAGTAGGCAGTAAACTTTCTCTATAAAAGAACAAATAGTAAATATTCTAGGTTTTGTGATCTATACCACCTCTGTCACAACTTCTCAACTCCGCTGTTGTAGTACGAAAATAGCTATAAAGATTATGCAAACAAATAAGTGTGGCTATCTTCCAATAAAACATATTTACGGACACAAATTCAAATTATGTATTATTTACAATGTCACAAGATATTATTCTTTTTGCTTTTTTTCAACCATGTAAAACTGTACAAATCATTCTAGTTCATATTCTTTCCAAGGTGAAGGCCAAACTACCTGACTCCCCCTACCATTCAGAAAGAAACAGTGTCCAATGGCCCTGTTTGGATTGTAAAGATACCATATACCTCATTTGGAAATGGTGCTTTGACCCTTTTCCCAGTAACCCAAAAAGCTTCTGGTTTTGAGTGGCACTCAGAACAAGATAAAGCACTGCAACTTTTCCAGGATGACCTGCAAGTCATTCTGATACTTGAATCATATGACTCTGCTAAACCAATGGTGCTTAAAGTCCTGCTGGCAGATAGGAATGCTGTACAGAGCTTTTATCAGGCTCTGACAGGTAAATCATAGTACATATCTGTTGTATTTTAGGCAATGCTCTGCCTCCTCTGGAGATTACTATTCTTTTTCTGAGAAAATAGCTTTTGGTATGCTATAGGGCTTTAGTACATGCTGAATACTTGATCACTGAACATAAAGTTACCATGTGACCTGAGATTCCCATCATAAATTGGGTGCTATGTGAATCAACACACCCTAAATTTGGGCCTGCACTGTAACCTTCATCAAAAAATGGAAGTGGAATATACAAAATCAGGCTTCAGCAGGTCCTGAAAGCACAAGTAAATTGCATGAGCAAGTGACCCCAATGTCCTTGGATCCTCTTCTTGCTACATTATCTCCCCACCTCTCCCTCAACGTGCACCTATGTTCTCATGGAGAGTTCCAATGACTAGTTTACTAAGGAAAAAAAAAATGCGCTATGCTTAGTGACAGTTCTACATGGTATGCTGGCAATACCCAAAGTAGATAATTACAATCCTGTAGCTTTCTCTGGGGACACCATGAAAGAAGATCATGACGTTATACCTTCTCAGTAACCATGATTTCAAGCAGATAGAATTCTTTGCCTTGCCTAGAGGGAGAGATTGCCAGAGTGACCTATACCATTTCATGAATGGAGGCTAATAACTTTGCTAGATGCCCAGGGACTTTCAGTAACTTGAAAAAGGCAGAGCAACAGAGGTTTTTCTTCATATTATCCAATCTTACAATGGTTTATACCTTCCAGATTACTATGCCCCACCAACTGTCACCTCCACTGCCAGCCATGTTTCCCTATCTAGAAATGTGAGTCCCTCAATGGATATATAAAGAGAAAATTATAAGGATGGGCTGGGAAAAAGTAAATTGACCTTGTTCATCTTATAAAACAATTTTCACACAATGTAACATTTGCTATTGGCTTTCTGCTTGATGAAAGTTTGTATCTCTGAAAAACAGATAAGTAGTAGAAGAAAGGAGGCAGGCACGGTGGCCCACACGTGTAATTCTAGCACTTTGGGAGGCCAAGGTAGGAGGATCACTTGAGGCCAGTAGTTTGAGACCAGTCTGAACACCATAGTGAGACCCTGTCCTGGCAAAAAATTAAAAAATTAGCTGGGCTTGGTGGCACATGCCTATAGTTCCAGCCACTTGGGAGACTGAAGCAGGAGGACCAATTCAGCCCAGGGGTTTGAGGTTGCAGCGAGCTATGATGATGCCACTGCACTCTAGCCTGGGTGACAGAGTCAGACCTTGTCATCAAAAAGTGTAAATGAAAAAGTAGAAAGCTACATTTTTTATATATGAAATTCCTGTTTCATTGCAGGTCTTATTTCCTTTTAACTAGTCTCTTCTATTTTCTAGAATAAAATCAGTTAATTTTTCATATTAATGACTTTCAAACTATTTTGACTGAAATGGTGGGGGGAAGTCAGTGATGCTAGCTAAAGGATATTTTAACACAGAATTCCTGGCTACTTCTTCTATAACAGAGACTTTGATTACATAATTTATCTAGAAGACTACATTTTAGAAGCCAAAAGAACTGTAAGTCATGGTTCATGAACAGTGGTAGAGGTAACAAAGAACTTTAAACCTAAAAAAGAGAAGATAAAAGGGTGAGGTACCATGATGGAATGTTTGCCTTCAAATATTAAAGATATCTGAGATAGAAGATAGATCAAAGTATTAAAAAGTAGACCTAAGTATCAATTTAAAAATGTGATAAAATTAGAATATAGGTTTTGATTCAATACAAAAAATAAGTTGCACAAAAGAATTATTCAAGAAGAGGTTAGATAATCAACTATCATGGATTTTATAAAAGGGATCCCTGCATTAAATAGAAAGTTTATTCTACACAATAACCTAAAATCTCACTAATGTTTTATTTTCTCTTCAGGAGAAAGTCAACTCCTCTGAACCAGAAAAGAAAAAATTTCTTTTCGAGCCTGTAAAACCATTTTTTATGACAGTATTGAAAAAGGATGTTGTGACTCAAAAATGTCATGTGACTTAGTTTCATTTCCAAATTGGTAGGCAGAAAATCATTCCCATAAATTTTTCTAGGTCAAATGATGAGTACAGAAATGTTTTCTGGAATATTCCCTAAGCCAGAAAATATATAAATAAGTTCTGACACATACGGCAAAAGTCAGTTTCACTTGGCAAATAAACTCAACACAACATGAGAAGAATCACAAGACTTAACCATATTATAGATTAATAATTTTTTAAAACTTGCTAAAATAAATATTTTTGAAGGACTCATTTTCTGGATATTTAATGCCTAGACACTGGAAATACTTAGAACTGTGATTCACCACTCTTCAAAGAGTTCAAGATTCAGGAGTCCAATTATGGTCATTTGGAAAAACTATGGTGCCTGATCATTAATTCTCCACACATTGTTTTGTTCTCTAGGCTTTATATACAAATGCAAGCAAAATAAAGCAAAGAAGTAAAAAAGGAATCAATAGTTCACAATATTCTTACAGCCAACCTATACTGGTGGCAGGAGATGTATCTATTGTGTGAATACATTAGAGTCCCATACATAGACTCCCAAAATGCTCCTTCTCTTGAATTATCCAGGTCTATCAAGCTCCTAATAACCTTACTTGACAGTAGTGAAGAAAAATATAATCTCTTGCCTCTAACGTTCTAAATATCTATCATCCACACTTAGCAACCTTAGCACAAACTCTTTTTTGGATAACTGTTTTCAAACTCCCATTCCCTTCCAGCTGACACCCTCCTCCACCCTACATCTCTACTAGCTTCTTCACTGACCTGGAGAGTATCTCTTTTCTATTTTGAGTAAATTGCTAATATCCTCTATTTCTACTGGTGTACTTTTCCAATTCTTCTCCGTAATTTCACAACACCATATCCCAGCAGTCTCTCCAATAAACATTAATCTTCTCACTATATGCCAAAAGAATTGGAAGGGTTATACGTAATTCATGGTCTTTATCAGTCAGCAAACACCATTTTGACAATTATCTAATGATTTTTCACACATGCATTTGGACTGGATTTCTTTATTTCCCCAGTCTTTCTCCTACCTCCAACTCCTACTACCTTGGTTTATGTTTTCTCTTTCTTTTTCCTAAATACTGTTATTCAGATCTCAGACTTTTCTCTCTCCTCTTTATGCATTATTCTGTAGAACTGTCATATCTTCAACTCTCAGTTTGACATTAAAGGCCCTCCAATCTAAATAAACAATCTAAGTACCATCCCAAACTTCATATCTTCTATACACAAATGTTACACAAGTTTACTATCTTCTCCTCCAACTAGCACCTTTTTCTCTATTTCTTTTCATTTGCTCTAGTCTTGCACAGAGTAACCCAAGCTTGATGTTTCATCCCTCTTTCTCTCCAACCACTCATCAAGATCTATTGATGCATTCTTCTAATATCAATCACATTATGTTTCTTCTTTTCATCTCTAAAGCACCTCCATATTTCCAGTTACTGCCTGTCACTATGGCCATTGTTTCCTACCTGGACTCCCCTCTTGCAGCTGATCTCAAATCCCTTCAATCCTGCATATCACTTCTAGACTAATAATTTTCTGATCAGTAATATGGATGGGTCTTTGCTGTCTACTAAATTTATTTAAAACTTTTGGTTTAACATTCAAGGCCTGAAGTGCCTTGTATCTATCTACCAGCCACACAAACAACCACTAAACAAATAAGCCTCAACTTTCCGCTTAAAGTTCTTCAATCATTTCCCAATGCCTAAAGAATTCAATCCTGGAACAGAGGTGAGGATAATGCCCCTCACCACTCCTCTAGTGTTCTAAACACTCCTTAATCCTCCTCATTGAAGTAATATTCATTTTCTGATAGGAAAGTTTGAGAAAGCTCGATTCCTTTTTTCTTTCTCAATGAGACTCTCAGAAAGCAGATTTTCTGCCCTGCTTCTCCTTACAGTAAGCTTCACAAAAGCAGGGCTCCATGTGTGGTGGTCTGTAGCTATTCAGTGCTGCCTGTAACTAGGTAAGCAAATATGCTCAATTACGAGCTTCAGTCATAGGAAGCCCACTATTGTGACATATCCACACTACTTTCTCTCATATGAGCATTATCATTTATAAACTTGATATTGAGTTCTGCTGACACCACTGTATCATTCAACTGATTTACAACTCAAGCTGAAAAACCAGAGACGCCATTTACAGGCTCCATCAAGGTCCAAGGCATTTCATGTTTCTTACCCCGCCCACCTTTTAACATCATCTCTACCACTCTCTATATGCATCCTATATACCTGCCATGCCGCTTATGACTTACCAGATGTGCCTGCTTGTTCTCAACATAGTTGTGAATATGCCATTTCCTCTGTTGTGAACCCTCACAAACTCCTGCCCCTTATATAATGAAAAAGCTTGAAGACGATTTGAATTTTATTACAGGCACAGCTTATTTTATTGTGCTTCACAAATTATGCTTTGCAAATTTTATTGTGTTTTTCACAAATAGAAGGTTCGTGGCAACCCTAGGTTGAGCAAGTTTATCAGTGCCATTTTTCAACAGCATGTGCTCACTTCACGTCTCTTTGTCACATTTTGGTAATTATCAAAATATTTCACTCTTTATTATTTTTATTATATCATTTATGGTAATCTGTGATCAGGTATCTTTGGAGTCACTGTTATAATTGTTTTGGGGCACAATGAACCACACCCATATAAGACAAGGAACTTAATCAATAAATGTTATATGTTCTGATTGCTCCACTGACTGACTATGCCTTCATCTCTCACCATCTCTTAAACCTTCCCTATTCCCTGAAGCAGAACAATATTGAAATTGGGCCAGCTAATAACTCTGCGATGACTTCTAAGTGTTCAGGTGAAAAGAAGAGCTGCATGTTTCTCACTTTAAATCAAAAGCTAGAAATGACTAAGTTTAGTGAAAAATGCATGTCAAAAGCCAAAATGGGTAAAAATTTGGCCTCTTGTGCCAAATAATTAGCCAAGTTGTGAATGCAAAGGAAAAGTTCTTGATGGAAATTAAAAGTGCCATGCCACAAAAGATAAGAAAGTCAAACAGCCTTATTGCTGATACAGAGAAAGTTTTAGTGGTTTGGATAAAAGATCAAACCAGCCACAACATTTCCTTAAGCCAAAGCCTAACCCAGAGCAAAGCTTTAATTCTATTCAATTCTATGAAGGCTGAGAAAGGTGAGGAAGCCAGAGAAGAAAAGTTGGACACTAATAAAAGTTTGTTCTTGAGGTTTAAGGAAAGAAGCTATCTCCATAACATAAAAGTGCAAGGTGAAATAGCAAGTATTGATGAAGAAGCTACAGCAAGTTTGCAGGAGATTTAACCTAGGTCACTGGTGAATTTGGTTACACTAAATAACCGATTTTTAATGTAGACAAAGCCTTCTGTTAGAAGAAGAAGCCATGTAGGAATTCCATAGCTAGAGAAGTCAAGGCCTGGATTCAAAGCTCAAAGGACAGGCTGACTGTACTATTAGGGGCTAATGCAGCTGATGACTGAGTTGAAGCCAAGGCTCATTTACCATTCCGAAAATTTTAGGTCCCTTTAGAATTATGCTAAACCTACCTCTGCTCTATAAGTGGAACAACAAAGCCTAGATGATAGCACATCTGTTTACCACATGGCTTTACCACATGAATATTTAAATCCCACTATTGAGACCTACTGCTCAGAAAAAAAGATTCCTTTCAAAATATTACTGTTCCTTAAAAAATGCACATAGTCACCCAAGAGCTCTGATGGAGATATACAAGGAGATTATAGTTGTTTTCATGTCTTTTAAGACAACATCTATTCTTGCAGGATCAAGAAGTAATTTTGACTTTCAAATCTTATTATTTAAAAAAATATATTTTATTTGGGTGACAGGTACACTAAGAACGCAGACATCACCACTATACAATTCATCCATATAACTCAAAACCACTTGTACCCATAAATCTATCAAAATAAAAAAAAAAAGAAATATATTTTGTAAGGCTATAGCTGCCATTGAGTGATTCCTATGATGGATCTGGGCAAAGTAAATTGAAAACCTTTTAGAAATAATTCACTATTCCAGATGCTATGAAGAATATTCATGATTCATGGGAGGTCAACATATCAATATTAACATGTGGTTTTGGAGAAGTTGATTTCAACTCTTCATGGATGACTTTGAGGGATTCAAGACTTCAGTGGAGGAAATAACTATAGATGTGGTGGAAATAGCAAGAGAACTAGAATTAGAAGTGGAGCATGAGGATGTTACTGAATTGCTGCAATCTCATGATAAAACTTCAAATGGGTGAGGAGTTACAAAGAAACTTGCTTATCTATAGATAAGCAAAAAAAGCAATTTGAGATGGGGTCTACTCCTGCTGAAGGTGCTATGAACATCGTTGAAATGACAACAAACAATTTGGAATATTACATAAACTTAGTTGATAAATCAGGAGCAGGTTTTCAGAGGATTGACTTCAATTTTTAAATAAGTTCTACTGGGGTAAAATGCTGTCGAACAGCATCACATGCCACAGAAAAATCTTTCATGAAAGGAAGAATCAATCAATGTGCCAAGCTTTGTTTCCAGACTGGAACTTCAGGTCTCATTCTACAGACCACATAGAGGAAGAAACAGAAAAGAGCTAAGTCTAGAAGAGATCCTGAGTCTGGAGAAAACCAGACTAGAGATATATATGAGGATCCATTTGCCTAGAGATGGTATTATATGTTTTGAAACTACTGGATGAAGTCACCTAGTCAATGAGTGAAATAGGAAAGGATCAGGACTGAGCTCAGACGACATGAGGAAGCACAACCTAAGACTGAAGGAGTATCCATAATGAGGAAATTAGTGAATATATGTTATCCTTGGATCCATGAAGGGAAAAAAATACTTCAAGTACATTCTATCATAAAAATTCTACTAATAATCAAATAAGAAGAGGACTGAGAAGTGTCCATTAGGTTAAGCAACATGGATATCACTGGTGATTTTTTATACCCAATGTAAATAGTAGAAATCCAGCTTTATCACTGACTAGCTATATGACCATGGGCAATCTTGGATCTTTTCTCTCTCAAAACCTCAGTTTAGAGATAAATAATATTAATAATTCCTAATTCAACTGGTTGTGTAGATTAAATGAGATAACATTAAAAAATGCTCAACACAGGGCCTGTCACATCACAAGCATTCAATGTTAGCTGGCTGTTAGTCCTGGAAGGGTAAGCAAAGGCCAAAGGCAAGCCAATCTTCCTTGTTCTTATTTCTCAAATGGGTTCCATGAAATGTTACATTGTTCTTTCCCCACTTAAATCAAACTAGTTCTTCAGCTTCCTAACTCTTCTGTTCTCTTCTCCTCTCTAAATCCTAGGAATTATCCTTTCCCATATAGTTATGAATTTTAAAAATAAATTTCATAGAATTTCCATGAGGCAAAGCAGCATAATGTTTCCTAAGTAGTTCCTGTTACTTTTTAAGCAAATATATTTTTGTACAAGAAATGAAGAAGCTAGACATGACTTGTTGATCTGAAACTCAAACACCAAGGCACTACTGCCATCCTAAGCAGTTTTCAGTTAGTGCTGAAGACGTGCACACAGTAAATATGCATATGCAGTAACTGTGGTGTATTGTAACCTCCAAATTTATTGTACCTAATAAAATTGTGTGCTGAAATGGCCCTATTTGCCCATAGTATGTCTATGGTAGAATACTGGTGACCTAATAAAAAAATTTAATTCCCATTTGACATTCTTCATAGTAATAATCTCTGTGCTGACAGGTGGCTAGTAATTTCAAAAGTAATTATGGAGACACTATCTGCAGATATTTGGGAATGTATTACAAATTCTTAAATGGGTGCCATAGGAATATGTGGAAAATGATGGCTGATACAATTTTTATTATAAAGAGGCACATTCTCCTTAGGAACATCTGGAAGACCTTGTGTGAGAAAGAATTAGAGGGGTGTAACAGGGACCATGTAGAGAACCTTGGCATTTTATAAGCACACACAGCTTCACAATGTCAGCAAGACATTGATTTGATGCAAGGATTCTAAGTTTTCACCCTACATCCCCTCCCTCTTCGGCTCAACTTCAGGACAGGAGCCAGATGGATAATTCATTTCTATTCTTCTAATAAAAAGAACAAACTAGGACAATACATCAAGTTTATAACTGTTAACAAAAGTCAAAGGTTGTTTCTTCCTACAAGTGTTCTTTAAATAAAATGTTCTGCATGTAACTGGAATGTAACTGTTGGTATTCAGTTTCTCAAACGATGACAGTTTCAAAAAAGTATAAATATTATTTGTCAGGAGCTGAATTTTGCTAAACAAATTAAAATAATGCCTATTTCCATAAGGAATGTGGGGTCTTGTCCAAAGGCAACTTCCTACTAGTTAACTACTAATTCTGCTTGCCGTTATTATTTAAATTATAAAATGCATTAGCATACTATATCCCTTCCATGGTTAAATATTTCACTATTAATGACAATATAACCCACATATAATGTGTAGACTAATTGCTGAATTGACCCCTTTATCATTATATAGTGACCCTCCTTGTCTTTTTTTACAGTCTTGGATTTGCAGTCTATTTCATGTGATAGAAATACAGCTACGCCTGCTCTTTTTTTGTTTGCAGTTACATGAAATATCTTCTACCACACCTTCACTTTCAGTCTATGTGTCTTTATTAGTGAAGTGGGTTTCTTGAAGGCAGCATACAGTTATCTTTTTCTTTATCAATTCAACCACTCTGTGCCTTTTAATTGGAGAATTGAGACAATTTACATTTACTGTTACTATTGATAAGTAAGAACTTACTACTGCCATTTTGTTGCTTGTTTTCTGGTTGTTTTAGTACTCTTTCTTTCTTACTGTCTTCCTTTGTGTTTAAGTGATTGTCACTGTTATGATTTAATTTGCTGCTTTTCATTTTTAGTGAATCAACCATAGGTTTTTGTGCCATGGTTGCCATGAGGCTTACAGAAAACATCTTGTAACAAGTTCTTTTAAAGCTATGACAACTTATCTTAGATCACAAATAAAAGAATAGACACAAAGGCAAAACACACATACAAAAGTTTACACTTGAACTCCATTCCCCCACATTTTGACTCTCAGCTATCTCAGTTTACATATTTTATATTACCTATCTCTCAAGGGGTTGCTTTAGCTATTATTGTTTTGACAGATTTGTCTTTTGGGCTTCATACTAGAGTTATGGTTAGACTGCACACCACAGATACAGTAATAGAATATTCTGTATTCATGGACAAACTCACCAGTGGGGTTTGATACCTTGAAAAGTTTTCTTTTGCATGTTAGTGTTCGTTTTCCCTCTCAGATTGAAAAACTCTCTATACCATTTCTTTCAAGATGGGTCCGGTAGTGGGGAATTCTCTCAGCTTTTGTTTGTCTGGAAAAGACTTTATCTGTCCTTCACATTTGAAAGACACTTTTGCTGGATACATTATTCTTGAATGGCATATTTTTATTTATTTATTTATTTTTATTTTTTATTTTTTTGAGCACTTTGAAAATGTCATTCCACTCCCTCCTGGCCTATATGCTTCCTTTTGAGAAGTCTGTTGCCAGATAAATTGCAGCTCCTTTATATGTTACTTGCTTCTTATCTCTCACTGCTTTTAGGATCTTTTCTTTGTCCTTGACCTTTGAGAGTTTGTCTTAGGGTAGTCTTATTTGGGGTAAATTGGTTTGGTGTTCTAAGATCTTCCTATACCTGGATATTTATATCTTTCTCAAATTTTGGAAACTTTTCTGCTGTTGTTTCTTTGAATGAACTTTCTACACCTTGCTCTTGCTCAGCTCCTACTTGAACACCAGTAATTCTTAGATTTGCGCCAGATGCAGTGGCTCATGCCTGTAATCCCAACACTTTGGGAGGCCAAGGTGGGAGGATTGCTTGAGGCCAGGAGTTTAAGACCAGCCTGAACAACATAGCAAGACCCCCATCTCTACAAAATATTTAAAAATTTGGCCAGGCATGGTGGCACCCACCTATAGCCCCACCTACTTGAGAGGCTGAAATGGGAGGATTGCTTGAACCCAAGAGTTTGAGGTTACAGTGAGCTATGATCTGGCTACAGCAGTTACTCCAGCCTGGGCAACCAAGTGAGACTCTATCTCTAAGAATAATAATAATAATTTTTAGATTTGGTATTTTCTTATTTTCTATATCTTGTAGGTGGTCTTTGTTCCTTTTTTCTATTTTTTCCACTTTCAAAATACCCAGCTCTTTCTTGCCATTATTCATATGGTTGGTTTCTGTGCATTACAGAATTAATCTTATCCAACAAAAACTCTGACTTTTGCCCTCATTACCCAGGAAGTGATGTACAGGAAGAGTGTCTTCCATGGGGCCTTGGTCATCCAACATCTAACAATATAATTTATAATGGGGGCTTTGAGCCACATGGTATCTACCTCAGGGGCATGGAATCTAAAGGTTAGCCATGCTGACAGTCAACCAGGGAGACCCAATAAAACTATGGACTATAGGCTCAGATGAGCTTCCCTGGTTGGCAATACTCTGGGCATGTTGTCACACATCATACTGGGAAGGTAATGCTGTACATGAGTCCATAGGCAGAGGACAATGGAAATGCCACATTTGGTACTTTCCTGGACTCCACCCTATGCACTTCTTCCCTTGGCAGATTTTAATTTGTATTCCTTCACCATAACAAATCATAAATGTTGAGTATAATAGCTTTCAGTGAGTTCTGTGCATCTTTCTAACAAATTATCAAACCTGAAGGTGGTCTTGAAAACCCGCATACTTGCAATTGGTGTCAGGAGTGAGGATAGTCTTGTGAACTATA
Source organism: Lepilemur ruficaudatus (assembly GCA_963574885.1). NCBI lineage: Eukaryota > Metazoa > Chordata > Mammalia > Primates > Lepilemuridae > Lepilemur > Lepilemur ruficaudatus. Next base: position 13,924 of record CAUYRT010067736.1, on the reverse strand, counting down.
CTCCCTAACTTTGAGGTTAGTTATCTTCTCATGTTCAGATGAATGTAATATTTCTTCATAGTATCAATTAGCCCTTACCTTAAAAAGAATGCCATTTTCATTTCATCAGGAAAAATTTGATTTATTATAAAAAAATTCTGTGAGAACTACCAAGATTTTGACTCTCCCAATATGGAAAAGAGTTATTCAGATGTAGTATATATCGTTTTCTCTCAACAGATTCTCCTCAATTTTCAAGGGGGTTGCGTCCAGAAAAATTCATTGTAAGTTAAAAATACCATTAGGTGGAAAATGCATTTAAGGCACCTAACCTACTGAACATGATAGCTTAGCATACCCTCCCTTAAAGGTACTCAGAACACTTACTTGAGCCTACAGTTGGGCAAAGTCAAACACAAGCCCATTTTAAAATGAAGTGTTGAATATCTCGTGTAATTTATAATACTTTACTGAGAGTGAAAAACAAAATAGTTGGATGGGTACTTGGAAGTACAGAAGTACTTAATGCATATTGTTTTCACACCACACTATCATAAAGTTGAAAAATTATAAGTTGATCCTTCATTAAGTCAAGGTCCATCTGCACTTTCCTTGCTATGAGTGGAGAAACCAAACTAGAATACAATTTTTAACGTCATACATATAAAGCTCTTTCTCTCTGTTACAACTAAATAAAGCCAACAAGGCCATATGTCATTTTCACTTGCAAAACATTAAATCATTTTTTTTCAGAAAATTTTGAGCAGAAAGAGTCAACTGAATTACTACAAAAATCCTATATTAAATCTCCTAAAAACACTGAGAAAACTAAAACTGATACCCAAATATATAATGAATCCAACTTGGAAAGTGCATAAGTCAGTTCATAAAAGTTTACGTACTCCTTCAGTACAAAACTCTGGGATCTAGGTTGCAAATGTATTTGCACTTGATTCCTCTTTTTCCAATAAGAAGGGGAAAAATAAGATCCTCAATCCCTTAAGAACCTCAGCACTCTAAACATCTTTGTAAATAGGGTTTCTTCTTACACTTACCATTGAATGTCCTTTTAGGCTTTATAGTGTGTCAAAATTAAGCTTCACTATTGGAAAGAAATCTAAAATTAAGAAACTGGGAGAGAAATTTAAAGCTCTTGAAAGACACCACTGAGCTTCCTAACATTTCCTCATTGAGATTTCAACTAAAGAAAATACTCTTTTTTAGAAAAAAAGAATCATTTTTCCTAATGTCCCAAAATAATTACAATAAAGGCAGTGTCTCTAATTATTATTATCCGTTTCAAAGATTCATTTAGGGTCTAAAACATACCCAACTTACTAGAGATGATGGAGGCATCTAAACAATATTATTTCATTAAAGTTTCCTATGTCACCATAGATTGTACACATTCTTAAGAAAATTTTTATAATTTTAAGTAAACAAATGTATTCTGAAGAAAATTTTTATAATTTTAAGTAAACAAATGCATTATTCCCTAACTACCTTTTTAAATATGTTTATTTTGATTGTCTTCAAGGGGCATTTAGTTGGTAATATTGACCAATAAAGTATGAAACAGTATTCAAAGGGGAAATATCAAAGTTATAATCTAAAAGAACCCAGTGAGACAACTAAGAAAGAAAACTAACACACACTTAAAGATTTCTCCCTTTCAAGTTTTAGTTGGTCAAACTTTAGTTGGTTTATTTTTTTCTTATTCTGCAAATTAAAGGGAAAAAATTACCACCAAATTAATTAACTGTGTTCAATATCACCTAGAACAAATAAGGAAGGACCAAACAGGCATAACTCTATGACCAAAAATGGGAAGACTACATGGATTAGTATTTACATTCCTTTATAGAGATTCAAGTCAACCTGTTGTAATCACAGCAGAGGGTACAAGATTCTAGATTCATGAGCAATGAATTCTAGATTCATTGTAAGGCCAAGGTTAGAGAATTGACATTGGAAATGCAGATAAAAGAAACTGGCACAAAAGTTCTGTGTATCTTTGATTAGAAAATCATTTCTCCCAAATTCCTTCCTCTAAACTTTTTATCCTCTCTTCTTTTCCTTTTTTTTTTTTTTTTTTTTTTTTTTTTTTTTTTTAATGTAGCAAATCCTTGCTCTTTGTAAAACACTCAGGTCAAATCATCTCTGAAGCTTTCCCTGACAAAACCCTACCACCCCCCATGAGATCATTACACTGCTCTTGGTTCTCGTTTAACATTTGGAACTTATTAGCACCATTACTACTTGCCACTCTATATTATAGTTCTTTGCTGAATCTTTAAAATTTTTGTAACCTCAGCATTTAGTCTCTGCAGGGCCATACAGTAGGCATTCAGGCAATATTCATAGCATTCATGTACAAACAGATGAAAGGAAAAAAAAGTGCCCCCCTGAAATTATGGTTTCTTTTATTTATACTTATACACAGAAAACACAGATAGGCATGAACATTGATATTTGTCACAAAAATCTTCATAAATCCATATTCATGAGGGATATTGGTCTATAGTTTTCTTTTTTGTTGTTGTTGTTGTGTCCTTTCCTGGCTTTGGTATCAAGGTGATATTGGCTTAGTAGAATGAGTTGGGGAGGATGTTATCCTTCTCAATGTTGTGGAATAATTTCTCCAGTAAAGGTATGAGTTCTTCTTTGTAAGTTTGGTAAAATTCAGGTGTGAACCCATCTTGTCCAGGACTTTTTCTTGTTGGAAGATTTTTAAATGCTGCTTCAATTTCTGTGCCTGATATTGGTCTGTTCAAGAATTCTATTTCTTCCTGATTGAGCCTGGGGAGGTTGTGTGTTTCTAAGAATTTGTCCATTTCCTCCAAATTTTATAGTTTGGGGGCATATAGATGTTTATAGTATTCAAGGATAATGTTTTGTATTTCTGTGATGTCTGCAGTGATCTCTCCTTTTTCCTTTCTAATTGAGCTTATTAGAGTCCTTTCCTTTCTAGTTCTTGTCAATCTAACAAGAAGGCTGTCAATTTTACCTACTCATAAAACCAACTTTTGGTTTTATTAATCTTCTGTATAGTTCTTTTGTTCTCCATTTCATTTAGTTCTGCTCTTATCTTAGTTATTTCTTTTCTTCTGCTAGGTTTAGGATTGATATGCTCTTCCTTTTTCAGTTCCTTAAAACAGTTTATTAGTTTGTTGATTTGTGAACTTTCTGTCTTTTAGATGTGACCATTTAATGCTATTAGCTTTCCTCTCAGGAACACTTTTGCTGTATCCCACAGATTTTAATAACTCATGTCCTCATTATCATTTAGTTCAAAAAATCTTTTGATTTCCCTCTGGATCTCCTCCTTGACCCAACAGTCATTCAACAATAGATTGTTTAATTTCCCTGACTTTGTGAAGTGGTGAGTGTTTCTGCTGGAATTGATCTCTAATTATATGCCACTGTGGTTTCAGCAGATACATGGTATAATTTCTATTATTTTAAATTTGTTGAGATCTGATTTGTAGCCTAGGATATGATAAATCTTAGAGAAAGTTCCATGAGCTGATGACAAGAATGTATATAAAAGCAAGAACAAAGACCAAATGATTCTCTCAACAGACGCAGAAAAAGCATCTGACAAAATCTAGCACACTTTTATGATAAAAACTCTTAACAAAATAGGCATAGATGGAACATATCTTAAAATTATTAAAGCCATATATGATAAACCCACAGCCAATATGATACTGAATGGGGAAAAATGGGGAATGAAAGCATTCCCACTTAGAACTGGAACCAGACAAGGTTGCCCACTATCCCCACTACTATTCAACATAAGGCTGAAAGTCCTTGCCAGAGCAATCAGACAAGAGAGGGGAATTAAGAGTGTCCAAATAGAGGCAGAAGAGGTCAAACTCTCACTCTTTGCTGATGATATGATATTATATCTAGAAAATCCTAAGGATTCAACCAAGAGACACCTGGAATTGATAAACAAATTCAGTAAAGCCTCAGGATACAAAATCAATGCACACAAATCAGTGGCATTCATATATGCCAATAACAGTCAAGCCAAAAATCAAATCAAGATACAACACATGTATCCTCAGTGTCCTGGATGGTATGCAATACAGAAGAGGCACTCAATAAAAAATTACTGAGTGAATGAATGAATGAATTTTGCTTCAATCTATCGTTATTGACAGATAAGTGAACTAATCCAGTCAACATCCTTTTCAATCCTTTCATTGCATGATTTACATATTTTAATAACTCAATTTAATAAACATATATGCATACCCTCTCAGCTATCACCACTAGAAATTACAACACTATGTATCTATTTAATATATGTAAACTAACATTAAACCTTTAATTCCAGCAACATACAATTTAAATTAATTTTTCTAGATTCCAGGAGTTTAAAAAAAAACTCATTCATCCTCTTTTTGGTGCTACATTAAATCTGGAGCAGTCTTTTGCATCTAATCAGGTTCCAACCAATAGCATGAAAATTAACCACCCTTCTGAGGATCAATGAAATTGTCAAAGGCAGCCTGATACAGTAAAAATAGCACTGGACTTGTTCTGCCCCAGCTCTACACTTCCTTATGATGTGACCTGGGAAAAACCTTTGACCCAGTTGGGGCCTCAGTTTCCTTATTCATCAAGGAGACAAGTGAACAAAATATTTTCTATATCTGTTCCCCAAGTCAAACATCTTATGACTCTAACTAAGAAAGATGAATTCACTTCTAAGTGCAACCCACTATTAAGTATCTCATGTTTACTTTTAAAAGATAAGAACTAGAAATTGCTCTCAATTTGCTCTGACCTTATATTTTTATCAGGCCATATTTCTATAGATAGTTATTTATCTTTGAATGCAAACTATCTGGAATAAGAAAACACTGCAAAAAGATTTTAAAACTTTGGATCTAGTGGGATGCTGAACCTGCTTGCACCAGCTTAAAAAAGCAGATTATTAAATTTTCAAGAAATTTGCAAGCCTGTTATTAAATGCAACTAATATTAAAAATTAAATTACATAATTACAATTAAATGAATTATATTATTTAAGGATAATAAAACTCAAAGCTTGTAACTTCCTACTTATTTTACATTCTAATGTCATCTATGTTCTTGAGGTTATTTATGTCTATTTTATCAATATGCTGAAATGGTTAGCTACTACACATCTCTTCCCCAAGCTATGTTCAGTGACAATATATTGGTAATCATCCATGGTGGAAGTATTAATATTTACACTGAGGAAACAAGCCAATGCTAAAAATTAGGTTTTTTTTTTTTTTTTAAAGAAGACTGTTCTGAAACATGTACATCACAGACCCACTCTAGGTGCCCTGCTTTCAGAATTAGAAATTAGTAGACCATATGAGACTATATTTTTCAAACTCAAAGATAAAATATTTACTTCTTTTATTATGGGAAAGTTTTCTTAACCTTGCCAGACTGATAATCAATTTTTGCCTGTGAGGCAATAAAAGAAAATAGCACATCTAGCTGAGATTTACTGAGGATTCAACCAATCAGGTTTTTCAATCCAAAGAAAGAAAATCATTTGCATATAATTTTCCCAAGTAATTGCCAAGAAAAAAAGATAAGTTTAGAATACTAAATGTTTTCAGAGTATGGTTCTATTATATTCCAAGATTCTAGACCAGGGATAGGCATTTTTTTTTTTTTCTGTAAAGAGCCAGATGGTAAATATTTTAGGCTTTATAGGCCATACAATTTCCATTGAAATTACTCAACTATGTCATTGTAGCATGAAAGTAGCCATGGACAATATGTAAAAGATTCGGTGTGGCAGTGTTCCAATAAAATAAATGGGCAGCCAGCCAAATTTAGCCCATGAGCTTTAGTTTGCTGACCACTGTACTAGACAGTTACTAGAACACTGTAGGTGCTCAATAAATAGTTATTAAATGAACTTATAATGATCAGTTCAGGCTGCAATAACAAAATACCACAGATTGTGTGGTTTAAACCAGTTTTTTTTTTTTTTTTTTTCTCACAGTTCTGGAGGCTAGGAGTCCAGGATAAATGTTTCAGCCAATCTGGTTAATGACGAGGGCTCTCTTCCTGGCTTGCAGATAGCTGCCTTCTTACTATGTGGTCACATGGTCTTTCCTTGGTATGCATGGAAACAGAAAGAGCTCTGGTGTCTCCTCCACTTTTTGTAAGGGCACCAGCCCTATTGGATTAGGGCCCCATTCTTATGACCTTATTTAGTTTTTATAACCTCCTAATAGGCTCCAAACACAATCACACTGGGGATTAATGCTTCAACATATGAATGAGGGAGAATAACTCAGTCCATAGCAGAACTGAAAATTAGTACCCAGGAATCTACCTTAATCTTACCTTTTACTGCTAACTTATATTTACAAAGCACTTTATAGTTTACAAAACCTTTTCCTGGACCTTAGCATACTTTACACAATTTACACAAAAAATCTGGACCATATACAATAAAAAACTGTCTAGAACATAATAAAGAAATCTCTCCCTACTTCATTCCCCTCATGGGCATAACTTTTGAATACAACCATGAATAGTATAAAGAACTGAATCATCTGATGGGTTATTTTACCTTCCCCATTCAAATGCTTCATTACGGTGTCTTAAACTTGTCAAAGAAATGCCTAATACATTGTAGCAAACACATTCTTTGCTGACAGTGAGGTAAAACTTAGCTCCACAAGTCTTGCTTTAATAAACGTGATATTGTTGATGTTAGATGCAGGTCCAAGAGATATCTAAACTTCTCTTCATCAGCATAAAACTTGGCTGAGCCTTTTTTCTTTTTCTTTTCTTTCCTCCTTTTTTTTTTTTTTTTTTTTTGAGATTTGTTGCGAGAGACAATTCTATGGCTTTATCAAACAGGTCATTACAAAGGTTTTCAAGTTGGGGTTTTCTTCTTTTGAACTATTTCAGTGCAGATAGCCAGCTGGAATCTATTGATGGTTTCTACTTGTATAAGTTAAGGAGGGAAAGAAGGGGGGATTGAAGGAAGGAGTTGTAGTATTGGGACCTCAACTTCCATATGTGTTTCACCAAATGTAATTGTTTTATTCTAGTGTAATATTTGCAAATGAGTGAAAAATTGCTTATAAGACAGAATAGGTCAGAGAAAGCAATTTCATGGTTCTTGTTTTCACTGGCATCTATAGAAGGTTAAAACTCTTTATGACTTCATCCCAAATTTGTTCTCATACAAAGTATTTTTATTTTGCTACCTTGGAAATTATACCTTAATATTGTGGTCCCCAGCCCGCAGCCACAGCCTGGTAACAGTCCATGGCCTGTTAGGAACCTGCCCTGCATCATGGCCTGAGCTCCTCCTCCCTTCTCCACGCATCATGGAAAAATTTTCTTAGGAACTAGCCACACAGCAGGAGGTGAGTGGTGGGCCAGACAGCAAAGTTTCATCTGTATTTACAGCCGCTCCTCGCTACCCATCGCAGGCCTCACTGCCTGAGCACCCCACGCAATCCTCCAGCCTCCCCCAATGTTCCACCCTCCCTCCCCCACCCATCCCATGAAAAAATTGTCTCCCATGAAACTGGCCCCTGGTGCCAAAAAGGCTGGGGACCACTGCCTTAAGACAACTGATCTACAATAGTTCATCCTTTGCATATTAGTCCTATATCAAGCAATGCCTGTGTCAACCTAAACATCAGATAAAACTAATTATATCTGAGACTTTTGAAATGTAAAGATTGAAGAAGACTCAAAAAAACATTGTGACTTCAATGAATTACTCCCTCTCCATTTTTTGTTTGTTTTGGTTTGGTTTGGATTTTACCATTTAAATAATTTTCTAATGCCATACACATGGAGAATCAGAGCAAGGCTTGTTAAAACCTCCACATTAAGATCAGATGGAAAAAGACAGAGCCTGGAGAGAATGGGACCAGACTTTTAGAAACTAGGCTGACTTCAGGAAAGGCAGAAGCCCAAATAAATGTAATCATGTATCATAGCAAATTGGGCCAATCCAAGCTAATATCTTCATTCGTTAGGATTTAGTCTTTATTATCAAGGACTAGTCTTGCAATTAAGTTGTGAAAACTAGAATTTCCAGACAGTGGCAATACTCTGAGTTAGCTGAATGGGTAGTGATGTTTTAATTCCAGGTGATCCCTGTAGTTTCCAATAAGCCTTTAGCCATCAGTTGGGGGCCATAGGGAGTTTGGAATCAGGACTCAGACAAAGGACTTTCAAGGTAAGGTTTCACCCTTAACAATAATTAAGATCCTTACTTTATTTATTAAAAAACTGCCCAGCATGCAGTGAAATCATTTTTATATTTAAAAACTTGTTCTTTAGCAATACTGAACATGTGTACAATGCTTTGTAGTTTTCAAAGAACTTGCATATACATAATTTATTCGTCACATTATACCTGAAATTGCAGTGCAACAGATATTTTCATGCCCATTTTATCAAAGAAAAGACAGAATTTTGTCACAGTAGAACCAGAAACCATGCAAGTCTCTCTAGCCCTTGTACCATGATGCCTTTAAGGAAGCAGATGATGTAAGTCTCCTCCCTCCTGATCTTTTCCATATGTATGTCAGAGAATGTGGATGGAAGCAACCCATTGTCTTGGCTGTAGACTGGCCTTGTCATCACGCAGTTCTTCTTCTGAAGTCTTATATGTCAATATTCTTCTCAGAACAAAACTCCATTCTTTCTGTTATTTCACTCCTACTAAATCTATTTGAACTTCACTGAGATCTCAGTTCCCGGAACTCTTCCTTTTATTTTTCTCCATTTAGCTCTCCAAATCTTACAGCCTTTATTACTAGCATCCTCACTTTTCCTCAACTCTTTGTCCTCCTGCTTCATCTACCCAACAAGGCCCCTGTCAGAGAATCAATCCAACGCTCTACAACTGAGGCCAAGTTTTAGATAGGCAATTATTATCAGTTGCCACCACATGATTTTTAATAGATGCTCAACCTCAGTGAGACCCTGAGTTGACACTAAGCAATTTTTGTCCTTGTCTCTGGTTAGGTCACTCTCCCATTTCTATAACCAACATTCTAAACTTTTGCCACCATCCCAATGCCCTTACCCCATCTCTGTTTTCTCAGATGATCTGTTTTCTATCTTATCAAGGTCTTCAAATGTAAATTCTCCTTCTTCCAAGCTTTAATTGTCTTTGCAGGATCATTTGTTCATCCTTGCTTTTCTCTTCCGTTGCCTTGACTCTCATTTTCTACCATATTCCCTTGGCAAGTCCTCCTTAACAACTGCCTTCATTTCTGCTACCATCAATCTATCCTTTGGTGCCAGCCACAGCCTAACTCCAAGAAAACAAAAATTAAAAAAGATCAAGTTTCTTCCAACTTAGAAGAATTCTGGATATTTCTTCCTCAACCAACTTGTAAATCTATTGAAAGAGCAGACTATAATTTCTATCTCTACTTCACACCTTTCGATCCTACAGAGTCAATTCACTCACACAAATTTCTACACTGTCAATAATGTAATAGATCATAGAAGAGTCAATAAAGTAAAATATGTCCATTTAAAAATTGTGGGTTTTTTTTTTGTTTTTTATTTCAGTATATTACTGGGGTACAAATGCTTAAGTTACGTATATTGCCTTTGCCCCACCCAAGTCAGAGTTTTGTCAACAATCATCTGTAATGTGGAACATGCCATATTTTTTTAATTTTTTTTTGTATATAATGCTTTGGCAAGGGGGGCCTTTGAGGAAAAATATTACTTTCATATTTACTTTGGTCATTTATAAATTCACTCTCCATTATTCCAATTGCATATGAAATTATTATATTTTCAAAGAATAGTCAATGGAATAGAAACATATGGATCAATCAGGCATTTTTATTGAAGATCATTTGTATTCTATTAAATTTTCATTTTCACAAAAATTATGTTTCATAACCAGAGCATCTTTCCCATGGTTCATTTTTTAACAAGAAAGTTAGCCTTTAATGGGGATATATAGGAGAGTGTGTGTTTGCATGTGTGTGTGTGTGTGTGTTCACTTATAAATCTAAAAAATTAGCCTTTTATTCAAGCTTTCTGTAATCCTTCCACTTACGTCTCCAGTGTATTGATTATACATGGAATGACTGTGAAGCAGTTTCAATATTCAGATTTTACTCTACCATGTCAGAAATGCCTACGTCTCTTACTTGCTTGGAGTCTGTGTTCATTTAGACATGGTCTAGCTTCTAGCAGGCTGAAGGCCAAAGACCTGAGATAATTGCATGACTATTTCAGGAATATTCTCATAGTTTCTCGTGCAGTTTTAGACAGAGAGAAAAAGAGGGTACGTCGGGAGTTCCATAAGGATATCACTGGTGTGTTCAGGCATGGATACCTTATGCGGGAATAGGATATTTATATTTAATTATGGAGCAGTTGTTCGAATGGGAAAAAATGTTTATTTTAATGTACATAGATTATGCACTACTGCCCTTATCCTTAAATGCAAAACATCTCTTTCTCTCTGTGGTATTTTGGAATTTCACCCTGTTTTGAGGCAAAAACAATGTTTAACTGCTGTTATACATGCACAGGGAAAGGCTTTCAGGCGCCAGTTGTTTCCCAGTAGGGAATCCCTTCACAGTAAATTACATCACTTACTCTCATTATGGTGATGTTGGGGGATCAAAACCAAACCAAACCAGCCATGATGTGGACTGCTAACACAGGAAGGTGCAGAACTCAAGTGCAGCTAACTCTAAAGAGTAAGCTGTTATTCCAATTAAGCATGATGCTCCAGATCTATTTCTAGTTTTCAACCCATTGGGATACAAAGAATACATGTTTCTATAATGCAAAGATTCTGAGGAGAAGGCAGATTTTTTTAAACAGTCAAAGAATAACAAGGGATATTATTTGTTTCTTCCTTTTTAATTGACATATAGTCAACTCTGTATTATTCTGACGCTGATTATCCAATTGTGGATTCTACTAGCCACTGATTTCCCTTCATTTTCTCTGGCTCACGGCCTTTTGGACAGCACACTGCTCATTAGCAACCCCACCCAACACTGGATAGGAGAAATAAAGGCTGTTGGAACACAAACCAGTCTATTCTGTTCCTTGTTAGTAGTTCTTCTAGAACAGGATATGGAAATTGTTCATTACACTGAGGTTTTTGGACTATATGTCAATTATTCGTGTATTTCTGGCTTCCAATGCCATGGATAATTGAGAGTTGGCCATACTACCAGACATTTATGCCACTACAATCTGTTTATTTGTCATCTAGGTTTATTTCTGCTTTTTCCACTCCCTTAGACTATACTACTATTTCCTAAGTCCTAGATTTTATGATCATCAAGTCTGAAATCTTCCTGAAAATTATTTCAAAGGTAGCAATCATCTCTCTCAGCAACTGAAATATCCACAAAATACTAGATATCTTCCCATGCATTTGACACTTGCCCCATTGATAAAAATAAATAAATAAATAAATGAAATCCTTGAGTTCTGCATTTAGGGTGTGCCATTTACTTTCTTCACACAAAACATACTAAGTGATACAGTCTGAGGAAGAGAGAAAAAATGTTTAAGCCTGTCAGATCTTTAAAATTTAATAGGCTTTAACCACTCTGATTTTGATTTGGATGTTTTGAGACTATTAAGCTGGATCATTTTTCTTCTTTGTTATATATGAGATATATTGGGTTTTAGTTTTAATTTTAAACATCAGGAATTCAAAGTAAGTGAGATGAAACTGAAACTTTATCTGTGGACCAGGCTGGAGTTTTATATACACATATATTAGACCATTATGCTTCATCATGACTTTTTAATTAAGGAGAATAAAAGAGATTTGAGAGGAATCTAGAGTGGTATACAGAGAGAGCAAAAGTTCAACTGGGGAAAAAAAGAAAAGAGAAAGAAAATATGTTTCTATGAACATGAAAGACATGGATCTAAAAATCTACTGTAGTTGTTAAGAGTCAATAGTAATGAACTGATATTGCAAGATTAGCATGTGTCAGATGCAACCTGCCCAGAAACATCTGTTTCATCCTAGATAACATTGACAGAAAAGAAAAAAAGAACTAAGAACTAAAACAAATAAAGAGTAAAATTATTATTTGTTCATTCATTCAACAACCAGGAATTTAAAATCTAAACACCAGGACTAAAGAAGAATGCTTTCCTTTTTTGCAAAGAGTTTCATAGAAATAATGACAAAATGAAATGTTGGTGTCATCGAAATGCAAACTGTAAACCACCAATTCTTGAGTTAGAAGGTGACAACTAGAGATCATTTAAAACTACCTAACTTTCCCAAGAGATTTCAACTATTCCTTTCAAGATTAATGGTGGCAAATCTTGACAGAATAAAATCCACTTTTAATTTGTTTTATACCAATTATAACTTAATCACTAAAGAAGGTCTTATCAGAAGACAGAATTTTTTTAAAAATCCCCAGGTCTTCACTATAACCAGGATAGACAGCTAACACACAGGATGATTAACTTCAAGTCCATGCAATTTCTTTCAATAAGGTTTTATTGAGTATCTACATAGACCAGTTAAATTTCTTAACTAAAATACTGTCTCTCAAACTAGAATGGTTATGCTCCTTAAAGCTCAGATTTGGAGAATTTACAGGATATGAACTGGAGGGTAGCAGCATATGCCACCCAAAAATACGTCACTTTGGCATAAGAATTATTTTGAACTGAAGGCAATTGAGAAGAAGTTGATACACAAAAAGCTCTCTGCTTTCCACCCATTTGCCTAAAAAGAGAAAATGAATTTGTAAAAGTGCCCCCCCCTCACGCTCTACCAGGAAGAACAGAACTTAACCATGAGAGACAATTCTAGACCACTATCAGCCCAGAGAAGGCAACAGAGGAATCTACATAACAAATCTTACTACCTAGCTCTTATTCACCATTAGTTTATATGCCCTACAATTCTCCTTCCCCCTCAGAAGTTCAAGGTTCTTTTCATTTGTCTTGTCAGTTCTCTACAAATTTATTGTTCTTTTTAAAGATGCTATGTAAGCTCAAATTCTAACCACCCTTTGAGTTACTCCCATGTGTATGCACAATGCACATATTAGTAAACTTTTGTCTGTTTTTCTTTTGTGAATCTGTCTTTTGTCTGACTACTCTACAGGGCCCCAGCCAATGAACCTAAGATGGGCAAAAGAAAAAGAAAAATTTTCCTCTTGTGCAGAACATAATATATTATGGGAAAATTAAATCAGGAAGACCTAGTCACAACAGAATCTATGAAGACATTGCTGTGGATTCTAAAGATATCATGGTTCTTCCACTCTTGACAAGATTTAGAGCATGTTTATCCTCTACCAACCCACTTTCTTACAGTCTCAAAAATAAAATATTTGTTAATTTAAGGACTTCACAATATTTATGTAGAATATACTTTCACTGAATGACATGCATTACTACTATTTGATATGAAACATCAAGTGGCAATACCCTTAGAGCAAAAATGAAATAATAAATTGTCATGATCTCTGGGGTAAGTGTGACTGACCATAGAGAAGGCTAACTATAGGCTGCCCAATGTGGTATGCACTGCCCTCTTGTGGTTATCAAGCAGTTGAAATGAGGCTAATCTAAATTAAGGTATGCTTTAAGTGTAAAACACACACAATATTTTATATACTTAGTATTTACAAACACAAAAGATCTCAATAATTTTTATATTTATTACACATTGAAATGATATTTTGCAACATTGAGTTAAACATATTATTAAAATTAATTTTCACCTATTACTTGTTACTATTTTTATTTCATAAAATGTTCATAAAATTTTTAATTATATATGTGGTTTGCATTATTTTTCTATTAAACAGTGCTAGTATAGAGAGTAGGAGGGAAAAGAATGTGGGTTCATTCTTTAAGAGAATCCAAAATTACCTAGTAACTGCAAAAATTTTGATTTTGAAACTTCAATCTGATATTCTTCAAT